>JADRCC010545337.1:0-11196 GCA_019843855.1 Hylomyscus alleni
TTGTTAGTCACTAGGCAGTAGTGGCGCATGCCTTTAATCCCAGCACTTGAGAAGCAGAGGCAGGTGGATTTGCCAGTTTGAGGCCAGCCTGGTCTACAGAGTGAGATCCAGGACAGTCAAGGATTTTGATGATCATATTTGGAGGTTATATCCAAAATATTATTGCCCAAACTAAGGGCAAAGGACACCTGTAATGTGTGTTCTGCCAGAAGTTTCACATTTTTCATCTTATGATTAAGTCCAAATCACTTCAAGTGGATTTTTAAATGATGTAGGATCTCTTATAATGCTTATATATATATAATATCCAATTTTCCCAACAGAATTACTAAACAGAAGATTCTTTTCCCATTGTATCTTATTGACACTTCTGTTGAAGATTGGTCTACATAATTGTGTGAATTTTCATAGAAGAAGCCGTTCAGATTCCATAGTATGTGTATGTGGCAGGATCATGTGTTATAGGTTTTATACATAAATATAAATATATGTATCCAGCTCTGTTTTTTATTTACTCTTCACTATTGATGGATGGCTTCCAGTAATATAAATCAGTTGGTAGAATGTATTTTCATTTTAATATTTGAAAAATAACTTCCTAGTTTCTTTTGGGTTCCATGAATTAAGAAGAAAAAAATAATGATAATTTAAGTTGTTGTTGTCTATAAGAAATGTTTCATTTTTTCTGGATAATTTCAGGAGTTCTTTGTATTATTCAGTCTTCAAAAATCTCAATTTTTCTGAGTCCTGTGATATATATATATATATATATATTATGTTATATATTACATATTATATATAATTCAACATGTTGAACATCATTTTTAGAACTTTCATTGCATTTTTACCTTTTAAGTTATCATTTCACCTAATACAGTCTTTATTTTACCCCTTTTACCTGTACATCCAGGTCTCTCACTGTATAAATTGAGATATATATGTGAATGTTTGCTTTGTATTGTCATGCAGATACCAGGAAGGTGTTCCTCTTTAAAAAAAATCAGTTCTTTAGACTGAGTAAATTTCCCTGTCATCTCCATTCAATGTTTGACCCCTCCCAGGAAATTTCCTATTTATATAACTTTAATTTTTTATTCTGTAATTTCTATTTGTTTAAATTGTATTTTTTATTGCTTTACTGAGATTTTCTGGACATTTTAAAAATTTCTTTGTAAAGACATTTTATAATTGCCAGCAGAAACACATTACTGTTGTCTTTAAAATTCTTTTTTAAAATACTTTAATTTTGTTAGCTTTTTTTTTTTCCTGTGTGTATACAGTATGTACACCATGTGTGATTCTGCTGTCTGTAGCAGTCTGAAGATGATGTCAGATCCTTATGGTCTTGAGTGACAGTATGTTCTAAGCAATCATGTGGGTGCTAGGAAGCATATCCGTCCTCTGTAACAACAGTACTCTCAAGAGCTCCAGTTTTAAGAACCTCCTTTTTCATTGAAACCCGATACTTCCCTAATATAATACATCCCACACACACTTTGCCCTCCCTCCACTCTTCCCACTCCCCTCTCCTTCAGATCCACTCCCCATCTATTTTCCTTCAGAAAGGAACTGGCCTCCAAGACACAACAACCAAACATAACAAAACAAGATAGAATACGACAAGACAAATGCCCTCATGTGGAAGTTGGATAAGACACCCCAAGAGAAAGAAGAGTCTCAGCGGCAGGCAAAAGAGAGACACACTCACCCCCACTGTTATGAGTCCTACAAAAATACCGTAACATATATTCAAAAGATGTGACACACTTCCATGCAGGTCCTGTGCTTTCTATTTTAGTCACTACGAGAGTATGTGAGCCCATTGTGTTGATTCAGTGGAATGTATTCTTGTGTTGTCTTCTACTCTGACTCCTGAACTGCTTAAAAATTCTTGGTAATTCCTGTATCTGACTCAATTTAGCTTTGGCATTAGTTGATTGTCTTTTTCCTTTCATGATGTGATTTTCCTGGTCCTTATATCAGTTTATATGGATGGCTTTTATGGGTTGTAATTTCAGTCACGCCTCAACTTTTAAAATCTGTCTTTTGCTGTTTTTACCTCATTTCATAATATCATTCTTCTTTGTTCCAATTTGTCCTTGGTAATGATGCTAGAGAATATAGACTACATTTTGCCCATCACTAGTCTTGCTGTCTTTAACTGAAAGAAGAGCATTTCAGCCTATGTAATGGGTGCTTCTTCCTGAGTACCTCTAGTGTCAGGCTAATCCTGTCTTGTGTCCTTAGCCAGATCAAATGCTGAGGGTGTAAGTAGGTGAAAGAAAGAAACCTAATAAAGAATAGAAGTTTCTCTGCTCAGACACTTTGTGTATTATATTATTATTTTTTCAACAGAAGCTAGTGTCTTGGAAGTTATCCTTTGCTCTTTAAAAACAGAAACTAGGCCTAATCTTAACGATCCAATGACATATAACTTTTTGTGGTTCATTAATTTTATCTCAGAGATCTAAACAATCAAAACCACATCCAGAATGTGACTAGATAATAAAGTGAATAAATATTTTAATAATATTATAACAATTACTGTCCTTTTAACTGCTTGTTGAGAATATTTTTTAAAAATTTCCTCACATTAATTATACTTAAAATTGTAATTGTTGCCGGGCAGTGGTGGCACACACCTTTAATCCCAGCACTTGGGAGGCAGAGGCAGGTGGATTTCTGAGTTCTAGGCCACCTTGGTCTACAGAGTGAGGTCCAGGACAGCCAGGGCTACACAGAGAAACCCTGTCTCAAAAAAAAAAAAAAAAAGAAAAAAAAGAAAAAAAAAGAAAAGAAAAAGAAAAGAAAACAAAAGAAAAGAAAAAGAAAGTCTGATGTATTGCTTATAGATACCATCTTCATCAGACTCATTACCTACATCTCTATTTTGATCATAATGAAACCTAGAGTTAAAAAGTTGAGTAACTGGACTGAATGAAGCTAAATTCCAATTTAATGAATTTCAATCCTTTATTGCAATTCAGATTCAAATACTCCCTTTTTATGTTTTCTAGTTTCTGAAATTTTAAAGATTTTGTGAAGTTCTTACTTTTCTTATGGCTATGATCTCATAAATCTCTAATATTATTGGGTACATCTAATATTATTGAGACCATTTTCTATGACTCTGTAAAAGAAATATGGTTTATAGAGGATTTTTTTCATTACTAAATTTGTAAATGCAAATAGTTTAAGAACTTACACTTAACAAAATAATTTAGGAAGAACAACTTGTATTATTTTCCAACTGGAGAAACGTATTTATGACAGTGACACAAATGTTCCAAGTGAATTTGCTTATTAATTAAGATAAGAATTCACCAAAAATATTACTTTAAATGGAATCTATTTGTTTCAGTTTCTCTCTCCCATGTAACTGTCTTATAATATAGATAGTGAATATTTTTTCTCCCAAAGTCTATAGAAGTTAGAGATTTCAAAAATTAACAATTAGTCACTTATAAATAAAAAATATCTTATTTTTTATATATTTATTAATTCTTTGGGAGTTTGGTAGTTTATTTTGATTATATTTTCTGCCAAATCTTTTCAGAATGACCAGGGTTATAAACTATTCAACCAGGATTCTTTTTATATTAAAAAACTTTTTATATTCTGTCTTATATATTAAGTGACATATATTACTTGTGTAAACAGATGGAATGATCATAGTACACAGTTTATCTTTTTAAAGAAAAGTCTCAAGATAAAAGACAATGGCCAAAATAGAGAGGTCAATTATTATAGAAAATGTGGACATTGATACCTAGGAAGTAAAAAGCAAGAAAAAAGAGAAAAACAAGTGGGAAAAAATAATGGGCAGAGAAGTAATGTCATGAAGGAAGACAGACAGAATAGGAAGAACCAGGCCAAAGAAAAGAAGAGAATAAAAGCTATATTGGTCCAAAAATCAAAGGGGAGGAAAGAAGAAAGTTAAGGTGGGAAAGAGTAAGGAAAATGATTGGATGGGAATGGTGGGATAGACAGAATGAGTGAGGAAGGGAGAGAGAGATAAAGGGGAGAGATTCAAAGTTTACATTCAGCTGTTCCAGAGCTTAGCATTTAAGATTAAGATTTAAGATTATGAGCCCTATGAAGTTTATAAAACCTTTCATTAAAAGGTTTTGTTAAATTTTAAGTAAGTAGTCAATACACCCTGACTATAACTTCCCTTCCCTCTACTCTCCCTCGTCCCCTTTTTCCTCCATTCCCTCCATGTCTGTTCCCTTTCTGTCCCTAATTGGAAAAAACTGGATTCTGAGAGATAGTAACCAAAATATAACAAGGTAAAATATAGTAAGATGAAGGAAAAGCTACATATTGAAACAATCAACAGGAGCAAAAGTGTCCCGGTAGCAGGCAGAAGATTTTTTATATATAATACACTATGAGAGTATAAATTATAGGAATATTCCTTTTCTGCCCTTACTATCCTTCAATAAGAAAATAATCATAGCATTAACAATACTTTTCCCACAAAATGCATATCAGGAATATGTACAACAACCCAGAAATTCTTCATAGAATAGAGTTTATACATGGCCTGTGTGGAACTGGGAATGGCTTTTCGTCACATTACTTTGCACCTTATAGAGTTTGGGTTCCTTAATATACTATAAAAAGTTTGAAATTTTTATTTTATTTATTTACCTTTATGGCCCAGAGCAGCATTAGTAAAGAACAGCATTCAGTATCTGCTCCAGACTGAGGCAGAGCACTGAATGAAAGCATGAAACCCTGAACTACTGAAGAAGCTGTAGAGCAAGAACTTAAAACTCATTGCTTTAAGCCTGTAACACCAAGCCTTTGCTGAGTTTATTTTCTCTGAGATCGCTGTAAGTGGTGAGTATTTTAGTCTCCTGCATAATGAAGTACCCCGTGGCTTTTTATAAATAATAATGGAGAATAAATACATGTGATACTTCCTAGGTGGGAATGGATAGTGGCATGGCAGTCTCAGAGTTGATCAGCACTTGGTCCTATTTATACCCCCGCGGGGTGCTTACAGCTTTCTTCCTAACCAATTGTACTACAGCATATTGGTCTAACTCAAATAACTTTACCAGAAAAGTCACTCTGCCTTATTCAGTAGGATTCCAACTGAGGTAGCAGAATCCTGGTTTCAGTATTCTTTTGCCATTAAATGTCAATTTCCTTATGTCAGTGAAAAGTCACAAAAGGAAAAGATGACTTTACTTTACTTGTCCCTACACTCTATGTTCTTTTTTTATTTAATCTTTTATTTATTTATTTATACTCCAGATTTTATTCGTGCTCCTCCTGCCCCTAACCACCCTCCAACTGTTGCACATCCCATACCTCCTGCCAAACACCTGTCTCCATGACGATGTTCCCACTCCCCACCCACTGCCCAACCAGACTTCTAAAGTCCCTTGGGCCTCCAGTCTCTTGAGGGTTAAGTGCATCTTCTCTGACTGAACCCAGACTGGGCAGTCCTCTGCTGTATATGTGTTGGGGCCTCATATTAGCTGGTGTACGCTGCCTGGTTGGTGATCCAGTGTCTGAGAGATCTCTGGGGTCCAGGTTTATTGAGACTGCTGGTCCCACTACAGGTTCACCCACCTCCTCAGCTTCTTCTGGCTTTTTCTTTATTCAACCATAGGGATCAGCAGCTCCTGTCCATTGGTTCAGTGTAAATATCTGCACCTGACTCTTTCAGGTGGTTATTGGGTCTTTCAGGTGGCAGTCATAGTAAGTACCTTTTTGTGAGCACTCCATAGACTCAGTAATAGTGTCAGGCCTTGGTGCCTCCCCTTGAACTTGATTCTCTTTGGGCCTGTCGCTCCTCTCCCTGTCCATCCCTGAAGTTCTTTCAGATAGGAACAACTATGGGTCAGAATTTTGACTGTGGGATGGCAACTCCCTTTCTCACTTAATGCCCTGTCTTCCTGCTGGAGGTAGGCTCTATAAGTTCCCTCTCTCTACTGTCCGGCATTTCACCTAATCCCCCTCCCTTTGAGTCCTGAGAGTCTTCTCACCTCCAGGTTTCTGGTACATACTGGAGGCCCTCCTCCAACCTCCTCCCTCCTGAGATTGCCTGTTTCCATTCTTTCTGCTGCCCTCAGGGCTTCAGCCTTTTTCCCTCATTCAATAACAGACCAGGTTCCCCTCTTCCTTCCCTCCCATCCACTTTCCCTCCCAGGTCCCTCCCTCCCCACTTGAGATTAATTTCTTCTTCTTCCCAAGTGGGACTGAGACGTCCTCACTTGGGCACTTATTGATTTTATATTTGTACTGGCTGGTTTTGTGTGTCAACTTGACACAGGCTGGAGTTATCACAGAGAAGGGAGCTTCAGTTGGGGAAGTGCCTCCATGAGATCCAGCTGTGGGGCATTTTCTCAATTAGTGATCAAGGGGGTAGGGCCCCTTGTGGGTGGTGCCATCCCTGAGCTGGAAGTCTTGGGTTCTATAAGAGAGCAGGCTGAGCAAGCCAGGAGAAGCAAGCCAGTAAGGAACATCCCTCCATGGCCTCTGCATCAGCTCCTGCTTCCTGACCTGCTTGAGTTCCAGTCCTGACTTCCTCTGGTGATCAACATCCATGTGGAAGTGTAAGCTGAATAAACCCTTTCCTCCCCAACTTGCTTCTTGGTCATGATGTTTGTGCAGGAATAGAAACCCTGACTAAGACAATATTCTATACATTTTTTTTTTGGATAATATCTACTTATTAGTGAGTACGTACCATGCATGTCCTTTTGAGTCTGAGTTACCTCATTCAGGGTGATATTTTCTAGTTCCACCCATTTGACTGCAAAACTTAGGATGGCCTCATTCTTAATTAGTGAGTAGTGTTCCATTGTGTAAATGAACCACATTTTCAGTATCCATTATTCTGTCCTGGGATATCTGAGTTTTTTCCAGCTTCTGGATATCGCAAATAAGGCTGCTACAAACATAGTGGAACTATGTGGAACCATAATGGCATGGTGGGGCATCTTTTGGGTATATTCGTATATACCTAGAGTCGTATTGCTGGGTCTTCAGGTAGATCTATTTCCAATTTTCTGAGGAAACTCCAGATTGATTTCTAGAGTGATTATACCAGTTGGCAATCCCACCAGCAATGGAGGAGTGTTCCTCTTTCTCTACATCCTCACAAACATTTGTTGTCACCTGAGGTTTTGACCTTCTCCATTCTGATTGGTGTAAGGTGGGATCTCAGGGTAGTTTTGAGTTTCATTTCTCTGAGCACTAAGGACTTTGAACATTTCTTTAGATTCTCAGCCATTCGATTCTTCAGTTGTGAATTCTTGCTTGGACCTCTAATATGGCTCTTCTGCCTTTCATGGTCTCTGTTGAGAAGTCTGGTGTAATTCTGATTGTTCTGCCGTTATAATTTCCTTGATCCCTTTCTCCTACAGCTTTTAATATTCTTTCTTTGTTCTATGCATTTAGTATTTTAATTATTATGTGATGACAGGATTTTTTTCTGATCTCATTTATTTGGTGTTCTATAGACTTCTTGTACCATTATGGCAAGCTCTTTCTTTAGGTTGGGAAAGTTTTCTTCTATGATTTTTGTGGAAGACATTTTTAAGTCCTTTGAGCTGGGAATCTTCGTCTTCCTCTAATGCAATTATTCTTAGATTTGGTCTTTTCATAGTGTCCTGAATTTTCTGGAGGCTCTGGATTAGGAGTATTTTATGCTTTGAATTTTCTTTGACAGTTGTGTCAATCTCTTCTATGGTATCTTCTACACCAGAGAGTCTCTCTTATGTCTCTTGTATTCTGTTGGTTATACTTACACATCTGTAATTCCTGACCTCTTTCCTAGGTTTTCTATTTCTAGGTTTGCTTCCATTTGTGTTTCCTTTTATTGTTTCTACTTCCACTTTTAGGACTTGAACTGCTATATTCAATTCCTTCACATTTTTAATTGTGTTTTTCTATATTCCTTTAAGGGATTTGTTTCCTCTTTAAGGGCTTCTACCTGTTTACCTGTGTTTTCCTGTATTTCTTTCAATGGTTTATTTATATCCTTCTTAAAGGACTCTATTATCTTCATGAGATAGGACTTTAGGTCAGCTTCCTGATTTTAGGTGTGTTGGTGTATCCAGAGCTTGCTGTGGTGGGAGAACTGGGTTCTGTTGATGCCAAAGTATATTGGTTCCTGTTGCTTATGGTCTTGTGCTTGCCTCTAGCCATCTGATTATCCCTGGTGTTTGCTGGTCTGGGTGACTCTGTCTGGAGTCTGCCTCTTTTATCCCTAGGTTGCTTCAGGTCTCCCAGTAAGCTTGCAGCCCTGGCTGTAGCAGACCACCTGTGAAGCCTTCCAACTGAGGTCTCTTCAGAGGAGCAGAGAAGCTGCTGGTCTGGTGCCCTGGCTGCAGTAGTTCTCTTGGGAGGCCTTCAGACTGTTTGGTCTTCAGAGGAGCAGTCAAGCTGTTATCCTGTGTGAAAATATTCTTCAGGAGGACCTATAGACTGCTGTTTCTGTTTTCTTGTGTGCAGCAGAACTCCAGAAAGGCTTCCAGTCTGTTGAGTCAGTTGTCCTGTATGCCACAGAGCCTCCAGAAGGTCTTCAGACTGTGGCATCTGTTGCCCAGTTTCCCTGGGTGCAGAGGAGCTCCTGGGATGCCTTCAAGCTGTGGTGCCTTTAGGGGAGCATATCAGCTGGTGGCCAGTTGCTCAGCTGCCCTGTGTGCAGCAGGTCTCCTGGGATTCAGGCTGTGGTGTCAATTTCACAACTGCTCTGAGTGCAGAGGATCTTCTGGGATGGCTCAGGATATGAGCCCAGCTAGCAGTCTGCCTCAGCAGGAAGGACTGGGAGGAAAGGCACTTCACTGACTTAAGCTCTCTTCTAGTTTGGTGTCTGTGGAGTATGTTTTGATTTATGAATATGCACTTTCTGCTAACAAGGGCTTAATGTCAGATTCCTGGTTTAAAATCTTTACTTTTCAGCTTACTGAAGTGCCCCCTAATCTTGTCATCATGTTGACTGTTACTTTTCCTAAGTACTGTGTAGCTGGTAAATAAATTATGTATCTAACACTAAATAATTTTTATGATTTATCTTAAGCTCAAAGATTTAATTTTTGAAGGGAGTGTTACTTTAATGACAGTTAAGTACAGATATTTTGACAAGTTAATTTACCCTGATTATGTTACTATTAAGCTGAAGTTGGTTCATAAGCCAGTTCAACAATACACCTGGGAATAATTCCATCGTGAATAAAAATGTTTTCCTGTTTCATTTTCTCAATGGTCTCATTTTATATTTTATCATTGAGTTTAACAATGATAAACTGCAAAACAGTTATTTCTATTTTGAACTATGAAGTTTATAAAGGCGTTGAATCCATTGAATATTTCCTATTGTGAAAACAACAGTTCATACAGTGAAGAAAACAGTTTTGTTCCTCTTAACCATAGGTATTACATCATTTTTTTCAACCTGCTTGTGAGGAGGACTGATCAAATTTCCATATCCATTTCACAGGTGATGGAAATCAAAGGACAAATGATCCATGTCCCAGAATCAAGTGCCATATTGTTTTTGGGCTCTCCATGTGTGGACAAGTTGGATGAACTCATGGGCCGAGGACTGCATCTCTCAGACATCCCTATTCACGATGCCACCCGAGACGTCATTTTAGTTGGAGAGCAAGCAAAGGCCCAGGATGGCTTGAAGAAGAGGATGGATAAATTAAAGGCCACCTTAGAAAGAACTCACCAGGCCCTAGAAGAAGAAAAAAAGAAGACGGTGGATCTGCTGTATTCCATTTTCCCTGGTGATGTAGCCCAACAGTTGTGGCAAGGGCAGCAAGTACAGGCCCGGAAGTTTGATGATGTCACCATGCTCTTCTCTGACATAGTGGGCTTCACAGCCATATGTGCTCAATGTACCCCCATGCAGGTGATTAGCATGCTCAATGAACTCTACACGAGATTCGATCACCAGTGTGGCTTTCTGGATATTTACAAGGTAATGGAGATGAGATATATATATATATCATCTAATATAATATATATTATAATATAATATATATTATATGATATATGATATATATTATATTATAATATATATATATATTTTAATAACAAATTCTCAACTCACAAGGATGCACACTAATTTTAACCTGATGATGAATTATATATATATACACATTATACATGCGATCCTTGCTATATACATATGTAGAGATAGATGATTCTTTATATAGAATACATATCTTTGTAGTATCTTAGAAAAAAAATTCATTATCAAATCTTAATGTATGGACTTCAGCAACTCTGATGTTGCAGTTTAAGAAAAATAGTTCTTCACAACTACTTTTTAATTCAAAATTATTAAATAATTAAATTTACAATACTAAGCAAATTTGAAAATATAAATTAGTTGTTGCTTAGAGAGTGGGACTACAATATGAAGAATATTTTTATGGAGAAAAGAAAATAACAAATGATATTAAAATATAGTTTATATTATTTACCTTTGAGTAATCAGCTTTTCCACAATGTCAATGAAGTGAGATCCTTTACTTCTGAAAGAATATATGCAAGTATTCTCACTCTTTCCTATATGGTCAATAGTTCTCAGTCAGAACCTTAATATACTTAGCTTTGAAATCGTGGTAAATCACAAGTGTGTAAGAAATATCATTTATTTATTTAGTTTCAACAAACTCTGTATGAACTTATTGTTAATGTTGCAGCCATACTTACAGAAGATCAACCTTCTGCCTACTTAATAAATGAACAGGTTGCAAGGATTTTTACACAGATTGTGTAATGTCAGAGTCTGTGGATTTGTACATGAAGGTCATCAGGGACACTTAAATTAAGCAAATGGTGAATGGCAAGGTTATAATATACTCATAGAAGATTTGAGCAACCTGCTCCCCTCCATGGTATAAGCCACATGTAGACAGATTTGGATAGAGCTTATGCGCTACTTTTCCCCCCCTCAGATTATGATTCATGAGGTATTCATATTATGATGTGTCTCCCTGAAAAAGAGAGACTATATAGAATAATTATACTGAACACACAGCAGCTGCTTACTTAGTCTATGAGTGGTAAGCATTTTGTGTGGAGGATGGCTAAGAAATATGCCTTTTTCTATAAAATAAGACTTTTTACAAACCTCTCTGGAATTTATTGCTGCATAATTTGAAATAAGAGTAGTCCGGTATCTGGTTCTAAGCTAGAGGGACACACTAATCCTGTTGT
>JADRCC010545341.1:0-10099 GCA_019843855.1 Hylomyscus alleni
GGGAAAAAACAAAAACAGAAACAAAAACAAAACAAAACAAAACAAAACAAACAAACAAAAAAAAACTACTCCTCTCAGCAATCAACCAGGAGCTATAGAAACTGTCCCACCACCTAGCTTGAGCTAAGTATAGTCAATCTGGAAAATAAAGGTAAAAGTCACCCACTACTACCCTAACAGACTTTAAATTGATCCTGAAAAGTCCATACCTCTGTCTTCCATCTCAAATTATGGAAGACCCCTGCATGCAGGTTCTCTCCAGAATAAATGCTCTTTGCTATTGCATACTGTTTGAGCTTGGACTATCATTCTTTGCAAATCATGGATCCTTACAATACACTGGATAAAAGACAGCACTTTCAATACTGGGGAAATTGAATGTCTTCATGTATAAGAATAAAATCAGGCCCCTACCTATCTCTTTCCAGGAAAAAACTCACTCCAAATTATACCAAGAACCAAAATATAAAATCAGAAAAAAAATGAAATTGCTAGCATCAAACAGGTAGCACCTTAAAAGATTTAGGTATGAGAAAGAATTTTCTGAACAGGACCCTCTTTCTCCAGGGACTAAAGCTAACAGCAGACAAGTGAGGCCTCAAAAACTAAATGGCTAATGTGTAGGGAAGGAAAAATCAGTTGAATGGAAGGAAAGATCACAGAATGTGTGAGAATCTTTGTCAGCTATACATCTGGCAGATTATTATTATACATAATACATAAAGAACTCAATAAACAGACTAACAATGTCCCAGTTATAAAATGTGACATAGGCAGAATAGATTTCTTAAAATGAAACCAAAGTGCCTTAAAATATCTCCAAAAGCCTATCATCCTTAGTAATTTGTAGAACACAAATAAGAACAGCTTTGAAACTTTGTTTTAGCCTACTTGGAATGGTTAAAATCAGTAGAGTTGCTAACTTCAATATTTGGAAATGATATAGGGGGATGGGAATCCTAGGGTTGTGAAATGGAGTAGACACAATGGAAATCAGTAGGGAAAATCTTCCAAGGCTAAAAATATATGTGGCATATGATGTAGATATACAATCCTTTGTTATATGCTCAAAAGACTCAAGATCCAATCCCACAATTATTTGTGCAACCATACTGATAGCTGTGAATATATGATGGAGGCAGAGAACTAGAAGTGTGGTGAGGCTATCAACTCTCAAGAGCAATGCTGCTCCTCCAAAATCCTCCCCAAGGAACATCAACTAGAGACCAAGGATTTAGATATCATAGTCTGTGAAGAAGGCAAGTTTCTCAATTAAACACTCACATGTTATTCCCAATTCCTGAAAACATTATGGATGGGAAATATTATACCAGTAAATCCTTTTGACTTGAATAAGGGAATTTATATGAAACTAATGCTACTGATATTTAAAATAATTGCTGAAATACACTTTTCTTTTTTATGAAAACATTTAAATTGAAAAATAATTACATCAAGTTCCTCCCTTTTTTTTGTTTTTTTTTCAAGACAGTATTTCTCTGTGTAGCAATGTCTGTCCTGGAACTCACTCTGTAGACCAGGCTGGCCTCGAACTCAGAAATCCACCTGCCTCTGCCTCCCAAGTGCTGGGATTAAAGGCATGCACCACCACTGCCCGACAAGTTCCTCCTTTTTGTTCTTCATTCAGTTCCTCCCAAGTATCCTCCTTTCTTTTTTTATTATTAATTTATTTATTTTTTCTTTTTAATGAACAAACAAAAACAACAAGAACAAACCCCTGTTGCCTCCCCCCTCCCCATGCCTCCTTTCAACCCCTACAATGCTTCCCCACTCTCAAGTTGATCAGCGGTTTGTCTTTATTATATACATGGACATATATATTCTATGCTATTCTATTGTGTAATAGAATACATGCTACAAATATATTCAAATATATATAATATATAATATAATATATATATTTCAAATATATATAAAATATAATATATAATTTGATATATATTATTTCTATATTTACATATTACATATTTTATTTAATTATATGTATGTGTATATATTAGTTCATTTTGTAGATATGACTCAGGGATGACCAGTCTGCATTGGACAACCAATAAAAACCTTATCCTTGAAAAAAGTTAATTACATCATTTTCAGCAGTTATTACTTACCTATTTCTAAGTGTAAAAGTACAAAAAGTTTTCCCTTATTCATGCTAATATGTTGATGGATATTGTCATTGTTCTGGTATTACTTATGCCACTACTTCTAGAGGGACTGTTTCACAATAGATCTCCTGTTATTCTAGCTCTTATAATATTCTCTCCTGCTCTTCTACAATGTTTCTTAAGCCACTGATATAGAAGCAATGAAACAGATATAGTCATTGGAGCTGATATTCCAAAGATCTGTTTATCTCTGTACTGCTTCCAGGTGTGGGTTTTTTGTGAAGGTATTTATTTGCTTTAAAGAAACTTATTTGATAATCGGAGGTATCAACACTTACCTGGAGATATAAGAAGATTTTTTATGTAGCAAAGTGTTATCCTGACTTAGGAAAATAATATTAGTAGATTCTTTTACAATATGCATGACCTCCATATCCCAAGGAAGCTGGATAGGTTCCAGTAGCAGACATATTTCTACTTTTGTGTGCTTCTTAAGTCCAGTTAGATTACTGTTGTTACCACTGACATGGGAGTGCTATCTAACCCACCGTACCTTTATAACCATGCTGTTTCATAGACGTTGCCAGTGGGAAGAAGTGACAGTTTAGATGTTTCTTTCTCTTGGTAGCTTGCAAAGTATTTTCACTGAAGTCACACCACAGTGAAACACTTTCGGATCATATGCAGCTTGAATCACCTGAATGCCATCTACAAAGTGTGCAGTGTGTTAAGCAACCAAGAGCTACATTGGTAGTCTACATTGTTTCACCCTAAAACATAGCAAAATAATTTACTATCCTCCTCAATATGGGCCAGTGCTAAATATATATTTATTTTACTATATTAATCTTCCTACAGAGTAGATCTATGTACCATGAAGTGTCTTTTTCCACAGAGAATTTTGATGTGTTTCAGTAAGTGCAGATGATGAGAAAGGTATCGCATTGGCTACCAAGATTGTTGGCCCACTTAGCCTTATTTCATAATTAATTTGAGATCCTCAAGGTACAATAGAAACTTTATAAAACTCATGGTATTTTATGTTAAGGTTACCTATTGTGATCTTTTCTAAAATGTGAAACTGAATGAATATTTCATTAGACATTTTAAAAGAAGCTCTGAGAAGCAGGCTATATGGCATATGCTATTTCCAAAGAAACAGTAATATAGGTGACATTGAGACTCTGATGTTGTAAAATATTCATGACAATGTAAGTATCTATTAAGAAGTGAGGATCATAAAACTTCGTGCAGTAGAAATGCATCCTCCTTTCTCAAACACACAGTGCTCACAATGGAATGCTCACAGCAGGGCTTTCATTCACTTTTAGGATGGCTCCTAGAAACACAGATAAAAAATCTAAATATTTGTAAGTACATTTTCCTATAAATGCATTTACACACTATATATATCTAGAAATAATACTCTGAATAAAAAACCTTTTCAATCTGAAATATCCTTTGAATGATGTTACAGCCTCTCTCTCTCTCTCTCTCTCTCTCTCTCACACACACACACACACACACACACGCGCACACACACACACACACACACACACACACACACACACACACAATTTCTATTCTATTACTTCCAGATAATTTAAATATCTTAAAGTTTATATCTCTTCTATCATCTCTTGTTGGAATGTGCTATTATTTCATGAGTCTAACCAAGTGGCATCATACTGGGATGTCTATGAATGTAAAACACAATTCTAAGAAATGTTCAGTTTCTAACTGTCGTTCCATACAAAGATTACAGATGTTAAAATCAAGACTATGCTACATTTTTTAAAATTCTTTTTAAAAATTAACAAAGGGTATATTGCATACATCACAGTATTTTGATATATATATGCCCACATTATAGACAGGTGAATCCAGATAACAAATGTGTTACTGTAGAGTGTTCAATTTTATTTGTATGTGATTAGAAATAATTCCCTTCTACCTTGTTTGAATATTTCAAGCAAATCATTAATAATCAAGATTTGTAGTCATCATGATATACAAATAATATTTTTGATGCTTACTCATTGATTCTAAATAATTATGTACCTTCTGCTCAGCATCTCCCCATATCATCATTTCTATACATTCCTCAACCCTTTGCATCTAACATTTTTTCCTTCTGTACATTCAACTTTTTGTTAGCATGGTATATATTTAAACCTCAATAATACATGAAATGTGCATCATTGTCTTATAAATTTTACAAATGCAAAAATTGAGGATTATTATTTTAATACTCTCCAGTTATTCCCACAACATTTTACCTCACTGAGCTTAATTATGATTGCCTGAAAAGCATGAGTGAGTGTATATTTACCCAAAGATTAGCACTTATTAGTGGCTACACAGATGTACAAGTAAAGGGAACGATATATGTTATAGCAACTATTAGCTTCCTAAAGACCTTAGAGGGGGTCATGAGACCCTCAACAATGCCTAATGAAATGAGGATGGGCCAATTTTGTGCAGGTTCTATGCAGGCAAACATAACTACAGAAATTCAGGAGTGGAATACTCTTGTGACATATAGAATGTACTGTTTTAAAGCAATCATTCCCTTTTTAAAGCACTGGCTCTTATGGTCATTCAATATTGGTCTTTGAGATCTGATATAAGTGTTGAAGGTGGTGATACAAATGCCTCACATAGGGCTAATCATGATTCATACACTTTTTTCACAGGATTGGGATCTGTTCTGACTCTATGTTATCTGCCATCCCAACACACAGACACACAGACACACAGACACACACACACACACAAGAAAGGCAGAAAACAAGAGTAAATCTGTAAGTATAATTATAAGGATTTTTAAAAATGTTTGAACACAGTGCCCATTTAGCAAACAACTATTCACTAAGAAATTCACAACTAAAATAGAATAGGAGATGGTGATACTCTTTAAATACAAATTGTTTCAGAAGGAAAGAGGAACATTGAAGTACCCTGTGTAGTATTTTATTAGTTACTGTGGGTAGCAATGGAGAAAATAGAAAAAAGGGAGAGGCAGAGAAATCATGGTGGGATTAGTGACAAATATTAGTCTAAGAATGTTTAAACACATAGATTAAACACTAAGTAAAATATTAGAAAAAAAACAGTAGAAAGACCTTCTTAGCTAAATTTGGAATTTTGTTAAATGGTATATGAAAAAGAAGGGTTAACATAGGTGCTCAGGTGATATTTTTTTATCTTATTCCACAGGAAGTTGTGTGGTTGAAGTCTGGTAATCAGGATAGCCGGTATTCTTTGAGAGATGTAAATGAATAGGGAATTTGTGTAGCAAAGGAGAAAAAAAGACATAAACACTGCGGCATGCAGAAAATTTGTTACCTCATCTTGAATATTGAGTGAATAAGGAATAACTTAAATGGATAACAAGAAGGAAATTGAGGCTATCATGAGAATTGGGCTGCTCAATGTTTATTTACATAAGTAAAGAACGAAGTTAGACAGCATGTATGCTTATGGAAATGAAAGGAGTATGTTTTCCCCTTGGGCCCATAAGCTGATTTAAACACAACACAGTTTGTATATGCAATTAAACACTACATAAATGTGGGCAATTTCTATATTCTCCAAGTAAATTAAATAAATTAATTTTTGAAAATGATAAACATACATCTCATATATATATATATATATATATATACAACTATATAATCATTCAAATTATTATGATTGTAACACTGCTCAGAGTTGTATTAACATAAAGTATTAAACTTTGACAGTAAGACTGTTTCAGGTTTTAGATGTCATTTACTTATTCAGAAATATGTATATTAGCGTAAAATACATTAATAAACATTTAAGTATCAGTATTGCTGTCAATGCCTCTTTACTTGATTAGACAAAAAGTTGACAAATGTAAACATGCTTAACTTTCCTTTCTCTGAAAGTACGTATTTAAGTAAACACCTACTTTCTGTTTTTAAGAACAACAAAATGTTTCTTAGTCAGAGTTCACTGGTATTCATCATGAACGTTTGCACTATGAAACAGTTAATTTTCTACAAAAGGAAAGATGAATTTATGTATATGTTCCATAGCATTTTACCAATCAATTTTAGATAATATGTCAAAATTTTTCTGGAATTTTAAATTTAACAACTAATACAGTCTTAATAAACTATTGGTGTTGATTAGTTATGTCGGAATTATAGATGACTCTGGGCATTTTCTCTTAAATGTGGACCTTTTGAATGGAGAAGCACAGTTGAGTTTCTTTAATAAGGAATAGCTTTGACTCTGTTAGTATGTACTCTTTGGGGCCGTGATGACATGAAAGGGAATATGTTAGACTCAATGATTAGCTTTTTGCATGCCACCCTCTAAATTTGTTTATTGAAACTTGAATTATAGGGCAGGTGGAGAGCTCAAGAGGTGAAAGAGCTTTCTGCAGAGCCTGCCAGTCAGTAAATGAGGGAATCAGTACTGGGACAGTGAGGATGATTATAGAAAAGGCAGAAAAGATAAAAGAGACAGGTATGGGAGGGCTGCAGGTGAATATCATGCCAGCAAGCAAGTGTATTTTCTCAGTGTCTTTTAAAGGCAAGCAATTCAATGCATGACCAATTCCAGGAGAATAAATAATGATCACAAATGCTTATGTGGCAAGTTTATGATACATAGTATATGTTTGACTATGGCCATTTCCTTAAGGCTACAACAGTCTCTCAAGGACTTATGTGTAAGCAGAGGAACTTGGCAGGGTATAACATAAAAAGATGTTTGTTCAAAAAAGTCTTTCACGATTAATCATGAGCAAGATGTTAGCCAAATTTAACTCTGAAAGTGCTCCCTACTGTTGGGCTATGAAAAGCAGTCTGTGTTCTAGGTTGAGTGAGACTTACTTCCAGCAACCCAGTAGAGAATTCTACAAGGGAAAGAACAGTAAAACCATGCTTCCCAGACATGGCTGACTCCACAAGTCTCCAACTCCATTATCCTATGCTATCTTTCACATAGACAGCCCCCAAGCTCCCAGCATTTTGGCTGGACTCCACCCCCAGTCCCCTGACCACAGGTAGCCCAGCCCACCATATAAGGGGTGGTTTGCCCCCTACCCTCTCTCTCTTTTCTCTTCTCTTTTAACCTCTTACTCTTGTCTTTACTCTCCCTTCCCCCTCTCTCCACGTGGCCATGGCTGGCTTCTACTTCTCTACCTTTTCTTTCTCTATATATTTTCTACAATAAAACACCTTAAGACCATGAACTGCCTCTTTTAAAATAGACTCATCATGTTGGCCCAGTGTTTGGAGCTGCAAGACCCAGGCCAGGGTCTCCTGCAATGCCCAGAAGCTAGAACCTGCCATTCTTGGTCTCCGTGAAGCCCAGAGACCTCTGCAGCTGTCTCCCTCAGCTCCTCACAGACTGGGATCAAAAGGTTTCCCACAGCCAGATGCCCCCCCAGCAGTGTAGAGTGTGCAGACAGACATTCATATGTGCCCACGCAGAGTACTGGAGCTCTGATGGGACGCAGGACCTTCTTTCCCATCTCTTTCATTCCCCACCACCTGATGCCCAGCAGTGGAGCACTGCCCAGCACCCTACATCTCTCCTTTTTATATCTATAGAAGCCAAAGTTGTCTCAGGTATTGGCTCAGAAAGACTATGCTTGTCTTAGCAGTTTCCACCTAATTTGTCTGCAGTACATGAATCCTATCATTCATGCCCTGTATTAGACTGATCCACCTCTGGGAGAATCTTATCTTTTTTATCTAAAGAAGCACTTTATCAGTCACAGAGAAGAAAATTTTGCCTTAGGTTGCCATCCAAAATAGCTCTCACCTGTCATTGGTACACAATAATCTTGTATTCATGACTTGTTTTAGGTTGAGAATATTTTCAAGACAACTTCTCCATCATTGACTACCAACTTCTGCTAGGAAGACATTGGAGCTTGAACTTATATAGTAACTCTGACATCTATAAAAGTTCTGATGATTTTTCTCAAAAGAACAGGTATTAGACATGTGATAAAAAGGATTTTAAAGCCAAGTCCTGATATGTCCAATAAAAGAAACATAAATGATGACCATGAAGAAAAAAATGGCCTGTAACTTTTTCAGAATATCATTTGCATTGCTAGCAGAATCAAAAGGGTTTTCAATTTCTTAAACTTACAACCTCCTTATACAGGGCTAACAAATCTAAAGAAGTATTGGAATTATGAATCCCTTGAAAGTTCATTTTGACTTTGCTTCAATTATATATTTTTGGAGATATACAAAATTATACTCTTGCTCCTTGTCATGGTGTGATCAAATTCTTCCAATATTTGTAAGCTATTTTCAGGATACTAGGGTTCAGTCAAATTTACAGGAATCATAATAAAAGCTGATTGGTGTACTACTATTACAGACTATCGTATAGTTCAGAAATACAATTGGGCAAAAGTCAAGTAAACCAAAAATCATTGAACCATTATATTTAATGTGTAATTTATATTTAATGTGGAACAAACAAAAAGTGGTTTTGAGGGCAGGAGCCTCATCAATACTAACAACTTTTTTTTCTAATTTTTTATTTTTTTATTTTTAATGAACAAATAAGAACAACTAGAACAAACCCCTGTTACCTCCCCCCCCATGTCTGCCACCCCACCCTCTCCCACTTATCGGCCCTGTCATTTCACTACATTGGGGCACAGAACCTTCACAGGGCCAAGGGCCTCTCCTTTCATTGATGACTGACTTTGCAATCCTCTACTATACACATGCTGCCAGCACAATCAGTCCCACCATGTATAGTCCTTGGTTGGTGGTTGAATCCCTGGGAGCTCTGAGGGCATTGGTCAGTCCATATTGTTGTTCATCCCAAGAGGCTGCAAACCCTTCAACTCCATTGGTTCTTTCTCTAACTTCTTCATTGAGGATCCTGTACTCACTTCAATAGATGGCTGTGAGCCTCTACTTCTGTATTAGTCAGGTACTGTCAGAGCCTCTCAGGAGACAGCTATATCAGGCTGGAGTGCCCCTGGCTGTCCTGGAACTCAATTTTAGACCAGGCTGACCTCGAACTCAGAAATCCTCCTGTCTCTGCCTCCCAAGTGCTGGGATGAAAGGTGTGCGCCACCACCGCCTGGCCCATATATACTTTCTGCTTGTTTGTACCTGACAGTGTCTAGCTGGGTACCACATAATGGTCTCGCTTCTCCTATCTCAGCCTCTCTATCAGTAGGATTGCTTATTTGATGTTTTTACACTATAATATGGTTTTCAGAACAGCTTACATATTTCAAATGTATTTATACAGCCAAGAGAAACGTAAACAATTAACTTGGAAGAGAACAACAAAGAGTGAGAATGAATGCTTTCCTTGATATTTGTAACTATTGTATCAAGTTTGAAGAAGATGATTTTATAAGTTACTCTTTCTCTGAGATCAAAGTTTTTCAAAATCATCACAGTCAATGAACCAGATTCTTACCCTTACCTAATGTCTGTGCCACCCTCTAAGCAGAGCCATTGCTCATTGAAACAGTTGGTGAATGACTTCACAGATAGACCATCTTAATACACACACCATTTCTTAAATGAATGTAACCTGTCTGTGGACTGAGAATAAAGTCACTCACTCAAGTCAATTAGCTTTTAATAATAATAATAATAATAATAATAATAATAACAATAACAGGGAGTATGTATCCAAAAATTGTGCCTACAATTCATTCCTTGGTGCAGGAGAACTGTCAACTCTCAGCTTAGCTATGATGGAGGTAAAATCCTTTGATGATGAGGGTCAGCAAAATACAATGAACTCCAATGTCTAAAAATTGTTGCCAGACAGTGATGGCACACACCTTTAGTCCCAGCACTTGGGAGGCAGAGGCAGGTAGATTTCTGAGTTCAAGACCAGCCTGGTCTAGAGAGTGAGTACCAGGACAGCCAGGGCTATACAGAGAAACCCTGTCTTGAAAAACCAAAAAAAAATAAATTAAAAATTGTTCTTATTTT
>JADRCC010545349.1:0-12220 GCA_019843855.1 Hylomyscus alleni
CTGTGCTTAGACTCACATCAAGTTACCAGAAACTAACCAGCTCTCCTTGCTTAGAGGAATACTAATTTGTATGACCGAAATGAATATGGCCTATGCGGAATACACTGGACCTATCAATGCTTTAAGCTTTGCAAAAGAGGAGACAAGGTTAAAGCAGTTTGCTGAAATGCATTGTCATCTGCTCTTGGGCGGGGGTGACAAATGATAATCACTTAGGAGGGAAGACACACAGCATGATAGTTTGTTGGTTTTGTTTTTGTTTTTCAGAAGTTATCACCATGCATGCTACCCAAACTAAAAGACATGTATCATGAGGCCAATCTCTACTCTCTTGAAAATCCACAGCAAGTAGATGGTCAATGAGAACAAAGGCAAGAGTGAAGGCACAGATGTGCAGGTAGATCAGAGTACTTACGTATTGTAGGTAGCCTATAAGTTTAAGGGATAGATATAAATACACAGTGTGATTTGTGTTCCGATTTATAGAAACCAATATTTGCCCGTGTTTGTCACAGTAGAAGACATGGGATAGGGTGTGAGGAATTAGTGGTGTGTGACTTCAGAATCCCATTAAAACTTGTAGTTTTCTAACATTTAATCTCTATGTTTTTAAGCACTACAATTCAGAGATAAGAAAAAATCTTGGTATGAAATGACTTTTAAGAAATGTTTTCCCTTGTTAAAAGAACTAAGACAAGAAAAAAGAATAACAGGAGGATGTTGCAACCCTCATCTTCCAAGTGTGAAGAGAAGCTCGCATGACATTCTTCAGGAGTTCCAGGCAATACCTTTGTGGATTCTAGCTAAGGCCTCAGGACACAAAATGACACACTGATTACAATTTCTGTGTGTATCATTCTCCTGTCTGATATCACAAAGGCTAGGCAAAGGCAGACACTCAATTGTTTTACAAACATTCATAACTATTAATTTTCTACAGCTTCAGAAAAAGGAAACTTAGGGTCTGGTGCTACATCTCTCAACTGTACCACTAGAGTAAGCCACACCAGACTCCATCCTAGATCTAATCATAGGCAAATATTTCCACTCTGTGGTCATGTCAACTGCCCCTCTAGGGGGGAGGGGAAATGGAACCCATAAACATAAATAGCAGCCAAAAAGATACACATCGAAGATCAACTTCCTTTGGGAGTATATTGCGCAAATATGTGTAAACCTCAGCTCTATACAAATACAGTAACTGCCCTTGTAATGACCAAATCAAGTAAATAAAACTGATGGACCATAAAGGACCCATCCTTGAACTGGACAAGATGGATATATTCCTGTTTCCTAGGTGGAAGAGATCATGGGGACATGGCTCTAAATCAAGTGGAAGGCAGGTTGTAAGATGGGTTTCGTCTTTAGTGACAATAGCAATAACTGAACAGCATGAATGCTAGGGCTCTTTATTTGCCATCCCATTGTTGGATTTAGGCTCAGTAACTACTTTTTAGGGCATGTTCTAGACAATTTAGGACATTTAGTAGATTTTTTCTGACTAGTGATTAGTAGGAAAACCTTAGTGGAATAAACAAACTTGTCCAAACAATGCTAAGTATAGCCTCTGTCATGGGTTTCAGGAGATTAAAAACAAAACACAACACAATGAAACAAACACAAAACACCTTGTTTGACAATGATTACTCCAAAATATGCCTGTACCAAAGGGGATTACTTCTAATAGGGCATTTCTTAATGCTTTCTTTTCACTTTTTAGTTGCCTATCAGGCATATCCAAGGAAGTAATGCAAAGAATCTTTAATCCTATGGAATGCCCCACTTTTTGCAAAGTGTGTGATGATCAGAAGCCATATATCTAACATGGAGCACTCAGGGGTGTTTTACAGTCTGTCCACTCAACTAGCCTTCTGGTTTTCTAAGTTCAAATGAAGAACTGCCCCAAATGTACATTGACTCTAGGGAGGAAAATTGTATGAGAATAGTTCAAATAAAAAATACAGACTGCATGATTCACTTGGAAGAGCATTTCAGAAAGTGAGCCCCATTTTATAAATTCACATTTTTTATTTTTGTCCAGAATTCTGATGGTTCCACTGAAGATAAATGATTTCTTCTCAGAGGGGAAATAAGAAGCAGTTTAATCTTGGCCTTCAATTGCCTGAAACTATTCCACCTCTGTGAACTCATTTCATATTTTAAGCTACTAAAAGAGGACTAAAGAATTTAGCAAATTCTCATGTGACCACATAGTGCTAATAGAACAACTTATCTTTTAGAAATTTTCCACCATTCTGAAAACACATTCAGGATCACCAATCAGAAAATTGATTGTCCCAATTTTGATTCTGCTGAAAAGCATGCATACATATTTATTTGATCTTTTAAAAATTATTATCGTTTAAAGTCTTTTCTTTCCCTAGACATTATCCTATGCACTGAGAATAATTCTCTGAACACAAAGAATGATGAAGTTCAATAGAATGTTGTAGAACTGTCCCAAATTAGCTGTGATTGAAACATACACAAGGCCAGGATGAAAAACATCCATGGTGTTATATGAAGGAAGCCTGCCCAAGGATCGGAACAAGTCAAGACTCCCAATGCAAGCATCACTCAGCCAGAGTAGGAGATGGTAGCAAAATAAAGTTGGGGGAGTATATCCCAGGCAGAGCCCCTGCAGGTATAATTACGGGGTCTTTGCTCTTTTCTGGTTTCATGTAGCCTGGTTTATGTAGCCCATATTTATATTCCTGAGCTTCTGTTCTTGGTGGATTAGCCTGTTAATTTCAGGCCCATCTGAGGAGAATCTTAGAAGGGTGAAGCATGGCAATGAGCTCATCTCTCCAGGCTCAGGCATTGCAGAGAAGGAAGAATTTGCATATTTTGTATACCATTCTTGTGGATGTAAATGGAGAAGATAATATGAAAATAGTGAGGAAGTTTGCAAAATAATTTATACTTGAGAGGCTCTAAGATCGAGCCATTCTAATTTTGAATACTATCCTAACGAAACTAAAGCATACACAATGAAACAGGTTTTAGAATGTGAGTCCCTCTTTGATGTGTATTGTTTCTAATAACTCAAGAAGAAACCCCTGTGTGTACAATTTTACAGAACATATTTAGATAACTCATTATTTTCCAGATTTTATTTAAGATTTTCCTGGTGTTTTGTTGGTTATGATAGTTGTTTATGTGTTGGTTTTGCTTGTTTGGTTAATTTGTTTGGTTTTTCGTTTGTTTGTTTTGTGACAGGATTGCACTCTGGAGTACAGGCTGGACTCATTGTTGTAGCTGATGGTGATTCTACTGTGTCATGGTAATACCCATTCCTCAGTCTCTCAAGTGCTGAAATTACAGGCCAGAATCACCAAAGAATGGCTTATTCTGATGTTTTTGTCTGTTCATTTTTGTAACAACTATGCTAATTTATAAGAAACAGTCTATCATTTTGTTTTTTAATAGACTTGGGAGTTAGACAACAATTACACTACAGCATAGAGATATTTGCATGTTTTAAAATATGTTGATATTTTGGTAAGAGACACATATATGCCACAGGATATATGTGGATATGAGAACACAACCTTCTTTGCCTTAAGTATGGATCCCAGGGATCAAACTTAAATCATGGAACACATTGAAACATATCCCTTGCCCAGAAAGAAGATATCGCATGCCTATTATTAATACAATGAATGCAATAGCAATGGATAGTAGCTGCCTCGATGCAAGAAAACGCAGGCATTGAAATGATCTACCACATAATCCACCTAAGGAGACTGTAGGTGTATAGTAAGTTAGGGATTTTCCAAACTCAAAAAGGCATTTGGGTTATTGGTGTAGATGATTAGGGATTTAGAAGACAATTTAAATGTGTTGCATGAGTAGGAACAGAATAAAGCAGGTGACTTAGATTTATGTGCCTTCAAAGTAGAAGAAATCCAAGTTCCTGCCTAAGGCTGAAAAACAGATTGAGAAAACCAAGCCATGACATAGTATAGTAATTAGAGAAATCAGCCAACATTGGGTGAGACCTGACCAGTAGTGGTAAGTTCTCTTCAGCAGGTAAGTAAGATGATGGTCAATGCCACAGTAATTGCTGATAGGGAAATTATAGGTGAGCTTAGACTGGGATTGACTTGTAAAGTTAAGGGAATGGAAAATAATAGAAATAAGTGAAATGAAGAATGGGAAGACTAAGAAAATGGAAGCAAAATTGTATGTAATGTTAAGTCAAGTAAGTCTTGGTGCTTTGGGACAGATGAGTGGACAAATAAGGTTCTAGTTTGCTCTCTGTTGCTGTGAAGAAAACACTATCACCAAAAACAACTTAAGGGAGAAAAAGACTTTTTTTTTTGGCTTGTACTTCCAGGTCATTGAGAGAAGTCAAAGCAGAAACTTAAAGCAGAAACCATGGAAGGGTGCTTCTTGCTAGATGATTTTCAGATCCACACTTCTTTACCTTTCTTAAACAGCTCACAACCACTTTCTCAGTGAATGGTGTTGCCCAGAGTAGAATGTGGTCTCCTGTATCAGTTTACAATTCATTCCTCACAGCCATGCCCAAAATCCAATTGGATCTGGGCAATCCCCCATCTGAGATTCCCTACTTAGGTGGCTGTAGACTGTGTCAAATTGACAGCTAAAGTAACTAGATTGGAGGTGGGAGTTGTATCTTAATTTCACAAATAATGCAGCTGAGATATATTTTCCTACATTTTGTAGATAAAATTATCTTGATCATGTGCAACAATTGCACCTCTGGAAAGAATGAGAACAGAAACCATCGGAGGAAGGAAGAAGACAAGATATTATAGAGAAATGAGAGAAACAGATGGAAAACTAGAAACACAACTATTTGAACAGATCTCTCTCTCTCTCTCTCTCTCTCTCTGTGTGTGTGTGTGTGTGTGTGCGTGTGTGTGTATGTGTTGGTGTGTGCTTCCTTTGTTTTTTGCCAGTAGGGAGTTACTTATTTCCTGTGTTCTTAGATGTAGTTTTCTTCCTTGTATTGAAGTTTTCCTCCTAATATTTTCTGTAGGGCTACATTTGTGGTTAGATATTGTTTAAATTTGGATTTGTCTTGTTTACTACATCTGTGGTGATTGAGAGTTTTGCTGGGCATCGTAGTCTAGACTGGCATCTGTGGTTTCTTCGAGGTTACATGATATCTGTCCCGCCCTTTCTTCTTTAGAGCTTTTAGCGTCTCTGTTGAGAATTTGCATGTAATTCTAATAGTTCTGCCTTTTTGATGTTACCTAGCCATTTCCTCTTGCCACTGTCAATATTTTTTCTTTTTTTGTATATTTTGTGTTTTGATTATTATGTGGCAAGAGTATTTTCTTTTTCCTTTTTGTCCAATCTAATTGGTGTTCAATAAACTTCAGGTATGTTTATAGGCATCTCTTTCTTCAAGATGGGAACGTTTTCTTCTAAATTTTTGTTGAAAATATTTTCTGGGCCTTCAAGCTGGGACTCTTCAACTTCTTCTATTCCTGTTATTCTTAGGTTAGGTCTTTTCATGGTATTCCAGGTTTTCTGGGTTCTTTGTGTCATGATTTAACATTTGTAGGTTTAACATTTTTTTGACTGATGAATCAATTTCTTCTATTGTATCTTCGATGACTGAGAATCTCTCTTGATCTTTTGAATTCTGTTGGTGATGCTGATATCTGTTGTTCCTGTTCTATTCTCTAGATTTTCCATCTCCAGGATTCCCTGAGATTATGTTTTCCTCATGAATCCTATTTCTATTTTCAGATCTTAAACACTATTATTTTTTCCTTCAACTATTTAGTTGTATTTTTCTCTATTTCTTTAGGGGATTTGTTTCCTCTTTGAAGATCTCTACCTGTTTGCTTGTATTTTGCTGTATTTCTTTAAGGCATTTATTAGTTTCCTCTTTAAAGACCTCTATGGTCTTTATAAGATTAGCTTTAAGTCCATTTTCTTGTGCTTTGATTGTATTAGGATATCCACGGATTTCTGCAATAGGGTAGCTGTCATATTGCCCTGGGTTTTATTGATTTTATCCTTTTGAGGATTTTTAGTAGGTATTGTGAGTAGGCTCAACCTCTTAGCCTTGAAGGTCTTGGTGTGACATGCCTCTGATGGATATTCTTGGATTCTGTGGTTGCAGGTCAGTGGGTTTAGGATCCAAAGGTCTTTATTATGGTTTGGGATCTACATTTCTGATAAAGGTGTTGAGAGATGGTGGGAGAATGGAGGTCCATAGAGGAAAGCTAACTGACCAGGGCAGCTGCAGGTGTGCCAAAGGACTCAGTAAGCAGGGAAGGTAGGTTGGGGAAGGCAATCTAATCTGTGTGGTTCAGAATCCACACATCTAGTGAAGGTGGGCAGAGAAAGGGCAGGAGAATGGAGGACTGCTAGGGGAAAGTAGCCTTGTAAAGTTTCACTTTCTTATAAATTTGTTGGAAAAGTGCTCCTGATCTCCCTCCCTCCCTCCCTCCCTCCCTCCCTCCCTCCCTCTCGCACATGCGCGTGCGTGCGTGCGTGCGTGCGTGTGCGTGTGCGTGTGCGTGTGCGTGTGCGTGTGCGTGTGTGTGTGTGTGTGTGTGTGTGTGTGTAGGACGGAGATTAAGACATCACTCTGTTCTTAGTTCTCAAAGGTAAGACACTGGTACTTTTGCTAGGCTAGCTCATCCATAAGCTCTCAGGGATCCTCCTGTGCCCATGTCCTACTTTGCAGTAAAAGTGTTGGAACTAACAACATTTGCTACTACGCCCAGTTTTATGCGGATCTGTGGATTCCACCTGTCTCTACTCTTGTGTGGCAGGACTTCACCCATTCAGACATCTCATCATTGCTTGCGGCTCATGTCTGTTTTCATTGAACCCCCTTAGCGGCTGGCCTTTCCCTCAGTAAGCACTTTTAAATTCTTGTATACTTCTCCAGAGGAGAAATTCTGCATTGTGTCACCACTGTTTAGAAAGTTCCCCTTAAAAATGAGTCAGCGAGGTCAGTCTGTGCCATGGTCTTCTTACAAGCAAGCCTGTAGATTTTCTCCTGTCACCAAATGCCAGCAGTTAGAAGAGAGTCGAATGCCACTGTACTTACTTGTGTATTATGAATAAGCAACTGTGAAGTATAACAGCATGGAAGTGTTGTCATCCGATGAATTTTCATGGGTCAGAACCTTTGCTTGTTCAATCTCAAATTAAGACCAGCACAAAGTACATGATATGTGAAACTACTGTCTGTCTCGTTTTTAATTAACCATTTTATTCATTTGCATTTCAAATGATATCCCCCTTCCCAGTTACCCCTCCACAAACTCCCCATCCCTTCTACCCTTTACCCTCTCCCCTTTGCCTCTATGAGGGTGTTTCTCCATCCACTAACCTCCTTCCAGCTCACCATTCTAGCTTTCCCCGTATGATGGGGCAACAAGCCTCCACAGGACCAAGGGCTTCCCATCTCACTGATGTCAGATAAGGACATCCTCTGCCACATATGTATCTGGAACCATGGATACCTCCATGTACAGCCTTTGGTTGGTGGTTTAGTCTCTGGGAGCTCTGGGTAGTCTAATTAGTTGATATTGTTCTTCCTATGGGGTGGCAGTCCCCTTCATCTCCTTCAGTTCCCCACCCCAGCTCTTCCCCTGGGGTCCCCAGGCTGAGTCTGATGGTTGGCTGTGAGTATCTATGTCTGTATTGGTCAGGTGTCCATCTCTTTTCATGGCTTCATTTCTTGACTTATTCATCCACAATTTCTATCATGTCTGTCTTTAACAATCCTGAGCCCTGAACTGCTTGACAAGAAAATACAAGCTACATCCAGTCTATTTATATAATTTCTTTCATTCTCTTAGGTTATTCTGTGTATGGTGAGAACTCATGAAATGAGAACGGAAGACAGTCAAGGATACTCGTGGGATGAGAATGACAGTATCATTCAATATAGAGGACCCTTAAGACACTGACATATGAAACTAATAACAGATTCATGCTACATGTTATACGTAAGATACCTTAAAAACATGTTGTTGGCCATGGAGATATAATAGAAACTGTCCTGATAATCTTGTACGAAAAAGCAACTAATTTTTAATAAAAGTATAGGATTTTAGAGACTATTTCTAGATGCCTTAAAAAGCATTAAGAAACACTGCCGAAGCAATTAGAAACCCCAGGAGAAAGTCCTCAGACATTCAATCAACACTCGACATAGCTGGACGCTAAAAATAAACACGAAGAATAACAAGAATCTCCTCTACATCAAGGTGGTGAAATCTAAAGAACACAAGGAGTGGGAAAGTTGAGAAAAACAACAGATAGCATGGGGAGAACTAAGTTGGGTCCTGAAGGTGTCAGGAGCATGGGGATGAGCTACCTCTCTCACCATTTATGAACCTTGCCGTGATGATGGAGGACCACAGAAATGTAAAGAGAAATCTTAATGTGACTCTTACTTGACATTTACTTGCTGATGTTGATGTGAGGTATACCCCTAAATGATGCTGCAACTCCGGGTTTCTTTTTATTCTTGATCCAGCTAAGTATGAAGAGTGTTAGAATAACCTGAGCCCCAAACCCTGAATCCAGATGTTGAAATTTGGGCAGCATATTAAGACCCTGTCTCCACAGTGTGAGAGCAAAGAGGAAGGAAAGCATGGAGAAGGTGAAGAGGGTAGAGTGGATGGAAAGGAGGGGAAGGGTGAAAAGGATAGAGATGGTTGAGAGAATGGAGAGGAAAGAGAAGATGAAGAAGATGAAGTTGGTTGAGAGGATGGAGAAAAGGGAGAAGATGGAGAAGGTGGAGAAGATGGAGAGGGTAGAGAGGGTGGGGGGTGACTCAGAAGTTATAAACTCTTACTCTTCTTGCCCAAGTCCTAATATCCCTGCATCCACATGAGGTGGCTCACAACCTCCTGTAACTCCAACTCCACAGTATAAGATGCTCTATTCTGTACTCTGCAAAATATCATTCAAATATATACTTATATAGAAATAAATATTTTAAAAGGAATAAGGGATATTTTTCACATTTGCTACTAGTGTCTATTTAGGGTGTAGCTCTGAGTGACAAAGGGTATTTAGAGATGAGCAAATGCTCAGGTTTTATGCAGAAAGGAGGCTAACGATTAGGTTGTTTGTTTTCCCATAATCATGATGAAAAATTTGAGAATGTGAGTGATGAACTCAGGAAGCTAAATTCTTAGGAAATGTTCTATAAAAGGAGCTTACAAATTTTGCTTGGAAAGGCATTCTTATCTCATAGCCAGAGGGTAAATACTTCTGAAAATAAAACTTCAGTTTTGGTTAGAACAATTATAGCCCACATTGAATTCCAAAACTTAATGGGTCTTTTTAATTAAAATTAGGACAAGAACTAAGAACCAGTTGAGTCCAGGAATTTGGGATTAGAATATATGAGCAAATTTAGATGAAGATATGGACATATCTTCTGGCAGCCTTTCCTGTCATCCAATGTAGGCAGAGTCTGTTCTGTCACAGGACTTCAGTACCACATTCTAACATTCATCTCCCAACAGTGGGAGTTCAATCAAGATTCCTGCTAATCCTAAAAGTCTACTACAATTAGTTTATTTTCATCAAAATCTGTAGTTAGACTCAATTCCCAAATTGTGGTAGACTGTGATTCACACCCAAGCAGTTGCACGTCTGGCCAATTTTCATCAGCAAAAATAGGGATAAAAATGACAGTGTATCTTTAAGGCATTGTATCGAGACTGAAATAAACAAAAGTTGTATCATGTCAAACGGAACATAGGGGTAGGGTTTCCTGACTCAGTGTTTTAGCTTCGGGGATGGGATGGCTTTAATTGGTTGTTTGGTTGATTGAACTGAGTCATAGACCCAGAAGCGACTTACTCAATTTGAAGTTGAAATATATACTCCTCCTGTTGTATAGAGAAAGACACTCAAAAACAAAGGTGGATTTATTACCAAACAATTCACATACCTGGACAAGACTTCATACTTGATCATGAATCCTAAATTTACAGTCCATCATAACTAAGTGTAATTTTACCCATCAAAGTACATTTTACACTTTTTAAATTTATGTATTTATTTTTATATACTATTTTAATTTACTCTTTGAGAATTTTATCCACATGCAATCATTTCTGTCCCACTTCTCCTGTCAGACTCCTGGATCCACACACACACATCCTCACAACTTCATTTTCTTGTTATGGTTTTTTAAATATAAATAACCCACTGAATTGAATTTGTGCTTTCCACATGCACATGTGTGTGGCAGCATGCACAGAAGCATGGTCAAGCTACCACAAATAACAGCTCTAAAGAAAGCTACCTTTTCCTCCCCTGGCAGTCTTTTAGATGTTTATACTTTTTAATTTAATTTAATTTCTTTTTTTTTTTTACTTTTCTAAAAAAACTTTTACTTGTACTTAAAAATTCAGAATACAAACAAGATTGACACTTTCAAATTTTCTTAGCTAAAACAATTGAGGCTCATTTAGGTTTGTGAATTTTTTCTATTGTTAAAAATAACAAATAAATATGTGTTTAGCCATCCTTTCAGATAGATGAGCCATCTAAATGATAGGAGAACGATGGTAAATGTATTCAGCTGTAAGCAATGCATTTAACAGCAGCTGAGGATAATTATTAATGAAAAATAGTTCAACTTCGCAAGCTCGACATGAGAAGTCATTAGGGATATATCTATGATAAAAATACAACACAGCCTCACTGCAAAGAAAGTGAGACGTGTGGGAAATGACTTCTACAAAAGGGCAGAGTTCTCTGAAAAAAAAAAAGAAAAGATAGTTCAATTTCCTCTCCCCAAGCTGTCTTTTTAAAATAACATGACATACCACACATTTTGACACAACTCCACATGACTCAGGGGCCTTTCTTTAAATAAGACCAGAACACATTCATGGAGCCTGAGTCACCTCTCACCCTCCGAACTTGGTGAGGATTACCGATCAGGACAAGCCTTCATTCCGAAGTCGGTATGGGAAAGTTCTGATCTGGGCAGTTAACCTAACATTCTGTTTTGCAGTAAACAAGTTATGGGTTTCCTTTCCTTCTTGTCTCACCCAAAAAGGGAAAAAAATAGGCCTTTTATTTTAAAAACTGCGTTTTTCTACAATCCACAAAAACTCCTCATTTCTTCAAACTAAGCAATGTTCACGGACATGACTTAGAAATATAAGAGAAAATAAATAACTTACTACCATAGGAAATCAATCCATGGTAGGCTTCCCTTTAGGGATATCGAGGCATAGGCAAACCATTCCCTCTGAGATAATTAATCCGGGAGAATATTTGCTATTCCAAGGTCAGGGAGATCCTCCTGGTGAAAGCTAAAGTTTAAGATTGTTCTTAGGATGGAAAGTCAAGAAATGAGACTCTGCCTCTCTGTTACACACAGCACTCATCTCTTACTGTGATGTTTTTGATTTCACAATCCTATCCACAATATTAAAAGCTTGTGTTTTCTGTTTTAAAAAAATAGCTATGATACAGTGGGATGTGGTAATGAAAGCGCTGACTTTTCAGGAGGCCAGATAAGGTATATCCTTTTCTTGCTAAGCTGTAGTCTTAATTTCCCTTACTTAAAATAATAAAGATAGTGTTTACCTTACATGTGAACAAAAGTATCTTATGCATACAGACATGTATTGTTTGGATTTTGTGTATATCACAAGAGTAAATAACAGCAAATAGAAAGTTGTCATGCTTGAAAGAACTCTGAAGGCCTTGGAACTTCACTCACTGAATATTTCCCTAGTAATGGGAATCAGTTGACAAAGAGTTGTGGTCACTTCCTGTGAATGATGTCTTTCCCTTAATGGTATACCCAGTACCATTTATGGTATTAGATGTCAATCATCTCGTATCTCCCTCAGGTATTCAAATCATCAGTCTGAACAGTGATGGCTGGATGTCTGTGATTGATTGCTCTCCAACTCTCCCAGCCCATTTCCCCAATCATCACTAATAGAAAGAGAGAGAGAGAGAGAGAGACAGAGAGAGACAGAGACAGAGACAGAGACAAAGAGAGAGAGAGAAAGACAGACAGAGAGACAGAGACAGAAAACAGAGACAGAGACAGACAAAGAGACAGAGTAGGGATTCAAGCTTTTAAATTCAGACATGATTTCTTTTTTCCTCACAAACCCCCAACTCTTACCATCATATAATATAGCAAAAAATTCTTTCAAGAAATAGTCATGTTCCAGGTGAGCCAACGTTCCTCACAGGTCCGGAAGAACACATCCTGGTGGGA
>JADRCC010545421.1:0-15786 GCA_019843855.1 Hylomyscus alleni
TTTGTAATTAGCCATGAAAGTGCAAACAAATTATCTGTGTAAGTCCTAGACCATGTTTCAATACACCACCTTTTGCCCCTTTTCACATACTACGGCATTAGAAGATGAAACAATGATGTTACTGTGATCCTCACCACCTTGAACTTTAGCTTTTCATAGTGAAAGATAGAAATGTTAGAAGTTGTTTAAGCCATTACCATTTTGGTCTTTGCTAAAAACAAAGTTTTATAAAGCAACTAGTGTACAAATCCATTCAGCCAAGCAAATAATTTAGTCAAATTCACATGAATTGGCAATATGGAGTTGAATTATGAAATCTGATCTGTCCAGACTCAAAATCATTGTTTTCCCAATTTTGGTTATGTATGTGTGGTGGTTTGAATATGATTGGCCCTTGGGCTGGAGAAATGGCTCAGTGGGTAAGAGCACCGACTGCTCTTCCAGAGGTCCTGAGTTCAAATCCCAGCAACCACATGGTGGCTCACAACCATCCATAATGAGATCTGATGCCCTCTTCTGGTGTGTCTGAAGACAGCTACAGTGTACTTACATATAATAAATAAATAAATCTTTAAAAATAAATAAATAAATAAATATGATGGTAATAATTACTATTCTTTCTAAAAAAAAAAAAGAATATGATTGGCCCAGGGAGTGGCACTATTAGGAGATGTGGCCTTGTTGGAGGAAGTGTGTCACTGTGGGAGGAGGCTTTGGGACACTTCTCCTAGCTACCTGGGAGACAAGCAGTCTTCTCCTGGTTGCCTTGGATCAACCCATAGAGCTCTAAGCTCCTTTTCCAGCACCATGTCTGCCTGAATGGTGCCATGCTTGATAATGGAATGAACCTCTGAACCTGTAAGCCAGCCCCTATTAAATGTTGTCCTTTATAAGAGTTGCCTTGGTCATGATGTCCGTTCACAGCAGCAAAACTCTAAGACAGTATGTATCATTATCACACTTTTAAACATTCACATACTGTTATGTCATTGCTTACTTTAAAATTAGAAGCTTTTAAAATCAATTGATCACTGCCTCTGATAATGATTACTAAATCATAGTTCTGATATGTTATTTACATATTTTAATGTATTATAATTTATAAGAAAATTATGATGTAGTATAATTTAATATATTATATGATTAAAATATAATATATAATATATTAGAAACATATACCCACTAGTACAAATTTGATATATCTACTAAAATATATTGTAGATTATTAGTATACATATAATAATATATTACAATCTATTAGTTTTATTTGTAGGCATATTCATGAAACCTTTGGTCAGATACCACAGAGGAAGGACACTAAGAACATTCATAGGAGTTTATAGTAACAAGAAATAGAAAATCACCCAAATACCCATCAGATGGAAAATAGACAGTGATCGAGCCATAAAGCAATGAAAATTCCTGGAGAATATCTATATAGAGACAACAAACTTTCATGTTGATGATAATTAAGACTCTATTCCCCCAAAGAAACCTTCCACAGAGCCCTTCAGTGTGAGAAGAGACGGGGAGCAAGGCCAATAGGATAAAAAGACCCGTCAGTGCTCATTCTTGGAAAAAGCAAGGGAAACAAAAGTCCTACGGATGTTTGCTTTAATAAGTACCTAGTGCGAGATGCCTAATACTGTTTCCTGTAGGTTAAATACTATTTCTGTGCCATCCATAAAGTCTGTTTCATTAAAACCCTTTCTATACACTAGAAAATTGTTTTGTAATGTAACCACTACTTAAGAAAACAACTTTTAGATTAACCTGGGTTCCTCCGTGTAAGGCAAGCAAATATGAATTATTTGAGTTAATTTGTACATTCTGCTTGTTTTTCTAGAACAAGAAATAAAATTCTAAAAGCTTTTGAAGCAGAGCTATTCTCACCCACTAGTAATTTGAATATATACTGTAGATTCTGTACCATCCTCTGTAGGGTGTCTTTTTCTTAGTAGATGTTAAGATAATCCTTCATTGAATTATTTGCTCAAATAGTTGAGGAAAACTAAAAAAAAATACTTGGAAAGATGAAATTTAATTGATATCAAGAATACTTATACCACATCATCAAAAACATCATGGCAATATCAGTAAGTGCCTTTTAAATTAAATGACAAATTGGAAGTGTTTAACAACATATGGTCTCTTTTCCTTGACATATATGATTAAGAATATATCTTTTTATCAAAATGTAAAATACCATCTGGCAAAAGTAACAATTATTCTATTGGCTTTATACATTAAATTAATTCACTGTACTTTAAAATGTAAATATTTTCCTATTTTTTCTTTTCCTTGTGCTGGATCTATATTTATTTATAATACAAACTGCATAACTCAAAAACTATAATTAGGTATAACAATTAAAACCAATTTTGAATTTTGAACCGAAAGTATTCCTTAAATTCATACCAAACATTTCTTAAAACTTTAAATGGCAACAGCCCTTTTTTTAACATTCATAATTATAAAGCTGCGTTAATGAAAAATTTACTATTATAACTTATGAGGCAGGCCATCACATCTGTGTTTGAGAGTACTTGTTAAGTTCTTTAAAATAGGAAGGGTTTTTTTTTTCCATAAAGTCAGGGGTCAGTGCATCTTAAGGTTTTGAACATTCATGTAGTAATGGTAATAACCTAACCATGTACTCATTCAAATAGACACACCAAGTTCAGAGAATACTAAATAAGCTACAACGTTCCTCTCTGACAGGACGCAATGTACACTACACATTTAGTGATGTGAACTTTTGGCAACATAAGTTTTGGAAAAGCACGTTAAATATAATCCTTTATGTTACAGTGTTTTTAAAATCAGAATGGGCCTAACCTAAAAGAGAATGTGTTATCAGTGGTGTATAATACTCCTATCAGATATGTAGCAATAAAAGTTTTGTTGTTTGCTTTTAAAGAATTTATTATTTCAAGAGGAATCTTATCTTAGTTTTAAATGTTCTCAATACTAGGTAGGAGAGAGTAGTTGAATAAATATGTCTGGCATTGGATATTAAATTTTAATCTCTACTATGACCAGAGTATCTTTTCTTCTTTTAAAAAAAAAAACTTAAAATTTAGTTGAAAGGCAGGTTAAGTAAATCAAGGTTTATAAGTGGGGACATAAGAAAAGACTACACAAGATGCCCTGGATTCATCACCCCCACCCCAAAATGTAGGATGCAGTGTAGGGTTAGAGAGGAGAGAAAGAACAACAGATAAGAGGAACTGTGTAGGTGTGAGGATCCTAAAGGCATGAGGAAACATGATTTAAATAAACTGAATCCATTTTCAGTTTGATGAACCCAAAGATTCAGTCTGATGGATCCTGATAAACCACCACCACAATAAATATATTGAACACTAACAACAACTCAAAAAGTTCTGTTATGCTCTTGTACAGTGACTTGTACCTAATTTCACTGTGAATCACCAAGGCAACTGATCTTCTGTGGGACTCATAGCTCCAGCAGCATATGTATAGTAGAGAATGGCCAAGTCGGTCATCAATGGGAATATATATATATATATTTATATATATATATATAGTATATATGTATATACGTATATGTATGTATATACATATACGTATATACATATACATACATATATATATTCTTCTACACTTACTTATTCAATTGTCTTTACAAATATTCATTCTTTCATGTGGTTTTGAATATCTAGTGTCTTTTTATTTGAAACTGAAGGACTCTCTTTAGTATTTCCTATTGAGAAGATTTCCTATTGGCAAATCCTCTTTATTTTCTTTAATATATACATTTTGATTCCCTCTGGTTTTGAAACAAAATAATCCTGGATATAGGATTCTTTTAGTCTTTTTTTTTTCTGTTTCAAAAAGCTTTGTTTTTTTTATTTTTTTATTAGATATTTTCTTTATTTACATGTCCTATGATATCTCCTTTCCCAGTTTCCCCTCCAAAAAAGAGAAAAATTAAATAAAATAAAATATAAATAAAAGCCGGGCAGTGGTGGCGCACACCTTTAATCCCAGCACTTGGGAGGCAGAGGCAGGTGGATTTCTGAGTTCGAGGCCAGCCTGGTTTACAGAGTGAGTTCCAGGACAGCCAGGGATACACAGAGAAACCCTGTCTCAAAAAAAAAAAAAAAAAACAAAAGCAAACAAAAAGCAAAACAAAAACAAAAACAAACCCCTGTTCCCTCCCCTCTTCCCCTGTTCACCATCCCACCCTCTCCTGCTTACTGGCCCTGGCATTCCCCTACACTGGGGCACAGAACCTTCACAGGGCCAAGGGCCTCTCCTCCCATTGATGACCAACTTGGCCATTCTCTACTATACATACACTGCTGAAGCCATTAGTCCCACCATGTGTAATGTATTCTTTGGTTGGTAGTTTAGTCCCTGGGAGCTCTGAGGGTACTAGTTAGTTCATATTGTTCATCCTAAGGGGCTGCAAACCCTTCAGCTCCTTGGGTTCTTTCTCTAGCTCCTTCATTGAGGACCCTGTGCTCAGTCCAATGGATGGCTTGAGCCTCTACTTCTATATTAGTCAGGTACTATCAAAGCCTCTCAGGAGACAGCTATATCAGGCTCCTGTCACCCAGCACTTGCTGGCATCCACAATAGTGTCTGGATTTGATGACTGAATATGGGAAGGATTCCCAGGTTGAATAGTCTCTGGATTGTCCTCCCTTCAGTCTCTGCTCCATAGTTAGTCTCTGCAACTCCTTCCATGGGTATTTTGTTCCCTCTTTTAAGAATGAATGAAGTATCCACACTTTGGTCTTCTTTCTTCTTGTGTTTCTTGTGGTTTTTGGATTGTACTTTGTGTATTCTGATAAAAAGCTTTATTTTTTACTTGGTCCAAGACTTGGGAAGGGGCTCTAGGGTGTTTACAAAGCTGCCTAGTGGCTTGAGAGGTTCATTCAGGTGGAGGTCCTGAGGCCAGCTAGTACAGAGCAGAGGTGGGAGCCCCTTAGAAGGCGAGAAGGTCTTCTAGTCGTGCTTGAGAGTGAGCTTCTCAAAGAGAAACTTGGCCAGAGATGGCTGGGGCACACCAGTCTGTTTGCTGTTGCCCATCCATCCTATGGAGGTTGGTCAGGTGGTTGCCCATCTTCTTTATGAGCTTCAACTCCTTATTCAGGATGTAGTTTTCCAAGAAATCACAGAGATGAAGATCTGTGTGGGCAGAACGCAGGGAATGAAGATCCAAGAGGGCCTGATTCAGGTTCTTCTCCAGAACCTAGGTAGCACCCATGGCCTCCTGGGTTTTACCCCACTCATCTTGAGATAGTTTCTGCATATGCTAGGAGAATGCACAGGTGGTGTTCTATAGCTTGACAAGTTGCTTGGTACCCTCAGGCTTCTCCTTTGCCCATTGGAGGAAGAAGTGGCTTATACCCTTCATAGCCACATCAGCAGATCAAAATAGTAGCCCAGAGAGGTAGGTGTAAGAGGCTCCTGGGAGCAAGTTGAGCAGGCAGTTCACAGAAAATCTGACAAATTTGAGAGGTCATGGCTGATCCAAGAGTATGGAGCTAACCTCGAAGAGATGGTGCTGGCTGGTCCTAGGAGCCAAAGGTACTGAAGAGACAGTCCTGGAGGCTGCAACTGAAGAGACTGTAAGGCAGCTGGAAGCTAACAAAGAGAGAATCCTGGGGTTACTTTTGTCCAAACACTGTTGAAGCAAGACACAGATCCACGGGACCTCCAAGGCACTGCTGACATTTTTGTTTTTAATATTTGATTATGTTCTATGGGTTTTCGAAGAGCTGTCCACACTTCTTCATGTTTTTTCCTGTTTTTCAAATTGGAAAATCTCAATGACTCCTACTGAAGTTGCTTATTCTTTCTTCCCTTGCTTAAACCTGCTGTTAAGACCCATTATGTAAAGTTTTCACTTTTGTTAATGTATTTTCAATTCTACAACTTATGTCTTTAAAATAATTGCTATTTTTAAAATAATTCTAAGGCTTTATTTGGAGACAGAGTATCACTATGTAGCCCTGTAACTCAATATGTTAACCAGGCTGGCCTAGAACTAACAGACTTCAGCGTCCTCCTCCTCCTCCTCCTCCTCCTCCTCCTCCTCCTCCTCCTCTTCCTCCTCTTCCTCCTCTTCCTCCTCTTTTTCTTTTGTGCTAGGATTAAAGGTATGTATCCTCATGTAACTTAGTTTTACTAATTTCTTATGTTCTCTTTACCCTTACTTTCTTTTAGTTCTTCAGAAATGGTTTCCATTAGCTTTTGAACACATTAAAAAGTTCCACCATGTAATGGTGAGCACTCTGGACTCTGGACACACCAAAAACATTTGTTTAGGGACCGGAAAGGTAGCTTGGTGGTTAAGCATATTTGTTGCTCTTCCAGGAGAAGAGTTCCCTTTCCAACACCCAAGTGTGATCTGATGCCCTCTTTTTGCCTCTGAGGGCACAGAAGTGGCACTCATTCACACAGGCACACTTACATACATACAAAAATAATAAAAATAATAAAAATAAATCTACTAAAGAAACTTGCTAAAATATTTACAAATAAATATATGAAAAGATATTTAATGGTGTTACCATACAATACAGAGTAGTACCCCAAATAGACAACACATGCTAATAATTAAACCAGCAATGTGCTACCTCTTTTTCAGTTGTTGGCCAATGGAGTCATATGTGCCAACACCCAAGCATTGCAGGCTATTCTCCATACACCTGGCTATTTCCCAGAGCTTGACAGTCTGACCTGTTGTTGAAGAGTCCACATACTGGACACAAAGAATACAGAGAAACCAAGCTGGTACTCAGGTGGAAGCTTCATTCCTATTGGCTAACTTTCATGGTGCTGAAAGATACAGAGCATGCTCTCAGAAGAGAAAAATAATCATCAGTCTCACCCAGCCCTGAACCTTGCAAGCTACAAAAACAATTGGCCTGACAAGATATTCCAACTGACGTAATAGTGGCATAAATGTTATGAGAGTAACCAACACTTCTGATTATAACTAAGGTCTGTTCTGCTAGACAGAACTAATACCTAGAACTGTTAAAGGGACTAAAGAACTGTGTCTAGATAGGTCATAGGCTTTAAGAAAGAACTTAATCTTATTCTTCTGCTAAATCGACATAATATTGAAGTGACTTCTAATACTGTTAGACCATAGCATAGATCAGAGCCTATCTCAACCCTCATCTGAGACGCTTCTTGTAGTAGATGTCAGTAACACAGAGCCTCTCTGAGAGACAGTGCACAGGGCACAGGAGTCTGTGGAGTATGCAGCCTTCAATCATACATTCATAGCTCATCCCTTCAAGGCTCAGGGATCTTTTCAGAAGAGCAGATGGAGAGATTGCCAGAAGCAGAGGTGGTAGATCAAACAAACCATTTTCTAGACACCATTCTGAACTCATAGTGATATGACAACATGCATAAAATCTAAGCAAGCTCAAGGCAGGCAAAACCCCAGCATAGTGGTGGGAAGGTAGGTATCAGATCCCACCACTAGCAAAGGAAAGGAAGACGTAGAGACAGTTTTCTTTAGTTATGTGGCCCCTGGTAGGTCAACCATATTCCCGAGTCTAGTTGGGCAACACAAACTGGACTAGATGGGAAAGAGTGGTTCCAGGTTGGGTGGGAAGAGGAAAGGTTTGAGAGAGGTGTTATAGTATGAGCTGGGAAGTAAATAAGTTTAATGTTTATTAATTCTTTGAGAATTGATACAGATACTGTTTTAAAATGTGTATGTTTCTGTATGCACGTGTGGGTGGGGTGCTCTTGGGAGAAGAGGTCACTGAATCCTCTGGGGGTGAAGTTACAAGCAGATGTATGTGAACAACCCATTGTGGTTGCTGGAAAATGAACTAGGGTCTTCTGGAAGAGCAGCAAAAGCATGAGTGCTTAGTTGTTGAGGCCCCTCTCCAGGCCCAGTGAGTCTTAACCATAGTATTCTTAGGGTTTTACTGCTGTCAACAGACACCATGACCAAGACAACTCTCATAAGGACAACATTTAATTGGTACTGGCTTACAGGTTCAGAGGTTCAGTCCATTATCATCAAGACGGGAACATGGCAGCATCCAGGCAGGCATAGTGCAGGAGGAGTTGAGAATTCTATATCTTCATTGAAAGGCTGTTAGCACAATATTAACTTCCAGGCAGCTAGCTAGGATGAGGGTGTTAAAGGCCATGCCCAAAGTGACACACCTACTTCAACAAGGCCACACCTACTCCAACATGGCCACACGTTTTAATAGTTCCATTCCCTGGGGCAAGCATATACAAACCATCAAAACCATATTCTTGTAACAACCATATTCCTTTTGAGTTTTACTAAAGGGGAATGATTCTGTAATCCGTTCTCTTCTACTATTCAGTAGTTCCATTGTGATTTTTGATTCAGGAATGCCTTTTTTTTTTTTTAAATTAGTAACACTTTAGCATTTTAACATATTTGAGAAAGTGGGAGTAATCCATAAACATGGTGAGTGATCTAAACAGAGTGTATCTAGTCCCAGGGTGTGATATAAATTTGCCAAATTCTTGAGTAACTTTGTTTTGAAATTCTATCACAAAGATAAAAGGTCGTTTATTGTTTAATTATGTAGAGAAGTAGTTTTCTCAATACGTATTGAAATAGTTGAAAATAAGAGGCAGGAACACTGGAAAAACGTCGAATTTCCTTGAGATCTAGAACTCTTTTTAAGCAGTGAAGGCAAGAAGAGGTAAACTCTGATGTGGAAAGAGTTTGTTTATTTCTAACCTTCTCCCCATCCCCCCTTTAATTTTTGCTTTTCAAGTGACCAAGACAACCTTAATTCAAGTTTTTACTTTTTGAGGAAGGCCACAAAGGCGAAGGACAGAACCAAGCAGATTCTAGGCTCCACAACGCTGAGACTTCCAAAATTTCCAAACCAGGAAGACGGGATGGGCACTGCGAGATAAGCAGGAGGGCGGAGCAGCTCGCCTGCCTTCCGCCTCCCGGGGACTGGGACGAGCGGCGGCCTGCGCCTGCGCCTTGCGCTCCCCCAGCCGGCTCCACTCCCCGGAGGACTCCAATTGGCGGCAGAGGAAAGGAAGCCGAAGGAAGCCGGGAACCCGGAAGTACTTCTCAGCAGAGGCCTGGGCGACTCTTTTGAATGGAATCGGGCTGATTCATCGCCGGTTCTCCGAGCCAGGTCCTTGTTGAGTGTGAGGCGCTGCCCTCGCCGCTGCGTCGCCACTAGGCCAGGTAGGATGCAGACTGCGGCCTCTCCTCAGGCGTCCTTAGCCGAGCCCCGAGGCCGGCCTGGGACGTCCGGGAGCCTGCCTCGCTAGGCCGCCGCAAGCCTTGGCCTTTCCTGAGTCACGTTGCCCAGCCAGGTTGCCGGCGGAGTCCGGGGCCTGATGGGGAGCGCGGGCTCCTTGGTCCTCTCTTCCCTCACCTCCGGGTCCTGGCAGGGTTAGGTCTGGATGTCTTCTTCTTGCAAACGTTTTGGCTTTCCCCTAGCTTGGGAACCTTTAACCTATCAACTGGCAGAACCCTGTTTATGGTCTACTTGTGTTCGTCTTTAGTTCCTCCTGTATTGAAAAACTTCCACTCTAGGGAAGAAAAGGAGCGAGGATGGACCGAATTTCAGGAGAGTGCATGTTCGCTTAATCGTTTTGTCCTGTTAACTTTAAAACCTTCAGAAAGGCATTGCTTTTAATCCTGAATGTTTTTAGAATAAAGTTGGGTTATTCCTGCTATGTTGTGCTACTCCACTTGAGTACTGGTTTGAGAATTGATTACAGTTCCATTTTTTGAGTAAGGTAGAAATCAACTACCGGTGCTGTGGGTTATTAGAACTCAGTTTCCCTGTGAGCTCAGTGTCTGCCAAAGAATAATGCCAGCATTTCAAAAGAGTCTTAAGAAATTTCGGAACTCTTTGTTTACTTACTAATTTGGAGATAGGCTCTTACTCAGTATATCTGCTTGGTTTAAAACTAATTATGTACATCAGACTGGCCTTAAACTAATATAATCCTGCCTCAGTTTTCCAAGTGTTGAAGTTAAAGGCTTGTAATCCCACTAGCACAGAATGAAAAAAAGTTAAAATGACAACCAAGTTCCAACCAAGTTCCACTTCGTGGCTGTGGTAGTTTGTAATTGGCCCCAGTAGACCCAGAAGGGAGTGGCACTATTAGAGGGTGTGACTTAGCTGGAGGAAATGTGTCACTGTTGGGGTGGGCTTTGAGGTGTCATATGCTCCAGTGTGGCGCACAGTCTCCTGCTTCGTGTGGATCAAGATGTAGAACTCAGCTGGGCAGTGGTGGCACACTCCTTTAATCTCAGCACTTGGGAGGCAGAGGCGGGCAGATTTCTGAGTTCAAGGCCAGCCTGGTCTACAGAGTGAGTTCCAGGGCAGCCAGGGCTATACAGAAAAGCCCTGTCTCGAAAAAAAAAGAAAAAAAAAAGATGTAGAACTCTCCAGCACCGTGTCTGCCTGCATGCCACCATGCTTCCCACCAGGATGATGATGAACCTGTAAGCCAGCCCCAATTAAATGTTTTCTGTAAGAGTTACTGTAGTCATAGTGTTTCTTCACAGCAATAGAAACTCCCAAGACAGTGGTAAACACTTTTAATGCCAGAACTCAGGAGGCAGAGGCAGGGTGATCTCTTGAGTTGAAGACCAGCCTGGTTCACAAAACAAGTTCCAGGCCAGTTAGGGCTATACAGTGAGATCCTGTCTCACAGCAAGCAACCCACACACTAGTAAAGATTTAATATAAAAGGCCTTAAAAATTAGCAAAGAAATACAGTTCTCATGTGAACACTCGAAGTACTAGGGAGGAAAAGGTGGGGGGAAATCTCTGGCGGTTTGAGGCCGGCCTGGTCTGTGTAACCCATTATAGGTCAAGCTGGTGGTGGTTCTCCTTCTCTGTCTGTTTTTGAGATGGCTTCTCCCTACACAACCCAGGCTAACCACTGCCTGATGTGATTGATCTTCCTGCCTTAGACTCCACAGTGCTGGCATTACAGGTATGTGTATCAATACCCAGCCTAAAAGTTGGTTGTTCTGCTGCAAACATAATGTAAATAAGGCAACAAGACAAGCACTTATGTTGAAGTTGGAAACTGGACAGATTGTCAATGAAGATAATTAATATTATGGTGCTCTTTTTGCCACGTTACCTCAATAAATGGCTCATTTTTAATGTTTAAATTTTATTGCTTAGGGCCTAGAGAGAGAGCTCAATGGTTAAAAGTGTTTGCTGCTCTTGCAGAGCATCCAGGTTCTGTATCCAGCTCCCATATCCAGTGGTTCACAATGGATTTTAACTCCACTTCCTCAGATGTCCTTGGGTACCTGTACTGATGTGTAGATACTCCCCCACACACAATTAAAATAATACAAATAAACCATGTCTTAAAGTGCATAGGTTGTATATGTAGAGGTAATTAAGATATATAGTGACTCATCATTAACTATAGCTAAGGTGTTTTAGTGAAGAACTGAAAGTTGTCTTGAATTTATCTAAAACAGTTAAATCTTGTCAAAAGAATAACATTTTGAAGTTATGATCTTTTGTTTTAGTCTAATCTGTTGGATTTGGGATGTTCATCTCACTCCTTAAGATCTTTGATAATAAAACATTGCTATTCTAGTTAGAAAGCTGGATTTTGAAGGAATGGATTCATTTGCTTTTTATACTTGCCATATTAACACTATACCTAGTACCTAGATTCAGAATCATTTGAAATTCATTAACAGGAAGCAGTTGTGCCTTTTTGGTTTTCAGCGTCACAGCAGTGCTTCTGTGATGATCCCGTGAAAGGTTGGAGTGGAATCCTGTTTTTTAATTTTTAATATACTGGTTCACTGATTGGTGTTTGTGGGGGCAGGGAGGGAGGCAGACACAGGTGGAGAGAAACGGATACAATGGATATGGGAAAGGGAGAAGAAAGTCTGACAGCCACCAGAAGTCAGTTCAGCACTTCAACCACTGGGGTTCTAGGGCTCAAACTAAGACATCATGCTAAACAGCAAGCCCTTCAGTTGCTAAGCCACCTTGCTGGTAGCTCCCAATCTTGCTTTTAAAATGTTGTAATTCCAGTACTCCGGATGCAGAGGTGGTAGGACTGCTGCACTCGTGAGGCTGGCCGTCTATAGCCAGGTTCATGAGACCCTGTCTCAGAAAAACTGAAAGGTGGGGGGAAAATTCTACTTAAAGAATTACATTTAGTATTAACTAACTCTAGTTCTGATTGTACTGGAAAAGGAGGGAAGAAGTTCCTATCTTCCACAAATCAAAGAATAGAGGAATTGAACGTAGAAATATAGTGAGATCCCAAATATGGACTAGTTTGAAAGGATTTACTATTAGAGAGTATTAATATTTACATAGAGGAATGGGGAGTAAACCAATAATGTAGCAGACACAATGTGAAGCCTGAATGACTAAACGCTTCATGATTTTAAACAAGTTTAGGCATTTTTGATATGTTTGTATCCCTAGGAAATGTTTGGAAGGTTGAAATATGTAAACGAATTCAACTTTGAAGGATTTGCTTTTTAGGTAGCCATTGTTCCATGTAGTGCCTATAAATATTTGAGAACTGATTTAAAGCTAACATGAACATGATCTAAAAAGAATTACATTTTAGTCAGATACTACCCTGAGAGATTAAGTGGCAAGTCATCAACCTTCAAGTAGATACATGTTTTATACTCTTTGCTAGTAAAGGTTCTGAATATTGTATGTGATGTTATACTGGGTATGTAAAACACTTCATATTGTGGTAAGAAGTGTGTTAAGAGAAGTTATATCAGGGGTAGAAAGAGAAGGGGCTCAGTGCTTAACCACACTTGTAAGAGCCACAGGACTCAGGTTCAGCTCCCAGCACACATGGCCACTCACAAGTGTTTGCCACCCTTTTCTGGACCTCAGGGGACACCAGACATTCATATGGTGCGCATTCATGCATGCAGACAAAACACACACATCAAAATAAAATAAATCGAAGAAAATACCAAAGTGAATCTGTTATGAGTGGGCTCTTAAATCCTTAGTTTTTTTTTGGTTTTTCGAGACAGGGTTTCTCTGTATAGCCTTGGCTGATTTGGAACTCACTCTGTAGACCAAGCTGGCCTTGAACTCAGAAATTTGCCTGCCTCTGTCTCTCAAGTGCTGGGAAATCCTCAGTTTTTTTTTTTTTTTTTTTTTTTTGATAGGCAGAAACTTAGTTTAGATCTAGAAACCTTTTACATTGCTTCTCTTTCTGAGAATTGAAGGTGTTCTCTTTTAGCTAGGTGGTTATGGCTCATGACTTGGGTGGCAGAGGCAGGCAGATCTTTGTGAGCTTTAGGCTTAGCCTGGTTTATAGAGTGAGATCCAGGACAGCCAGGACTACACAGAGAAACCCTGTCTCAAATTCTACCTACCAAAAAAAACCCAAAACAACAACAAAACCCTCACTTCTTTATGTTACTGTGTACAGTTTAACTTGTGAACCTTTTTGCTGAATTCTGAAAATGTACATCCCTGTCTCCAATATGATGGACTTATTTCTGTGAATATACCTGGTGTTCAGAGGCCTTCTAAGTGGCTTCAGAGTGAGAAAGAAGGGTGGCCATTCTAGAATGATGTGTGCTGAGTATAGAAGTAATGTTCATTTTTTGCTTGTTTTATGCCTATGGTTGTGTTAAATGTTTTTCTCTGTGCATTGATTTCTTTATTTTAAACAGCTGTATGATACAGTTGTTCTCCTTATTCTCTTTTTGTGAATGAGAAAATTGAGGAGAGGTAATTGATTGAAGAATGAGTGTTAGAGCCAGTGCTGCCTTCCTGCATGGTGACAGCATTAACCCCCATATGCTACGGAAAGTAGTTGTCATTATTTATCTATCCAAGTGGGCTATTTGTGTTTCTTGCCCCCCTAGAACATGTTATTAATAACCTACCAATATAAAATAAAGATTGGGAAAATTATGTTTGAGATGTTAGTGAGTTGTACATGTAGCATACATAAGTGCTTATTCTGTATTTTTCTGATTTTGAAAATCTAGGTAATTCAATTAAACAGCCTCCTTTGAGTGTAGCTAATTGCTCACTGTTTTCCATGCATGAACCTGGAATATACGTCTCTTGTGAAGATGAGTTCTGTATTTCAAATACCTTGATAGGAACTGGAGGTATAATTCAGTAACAATGCTTGCCTAGCAAGGACAAAGTTCTAGGTTCAATGGGCTCAGTCCTCAGGACTGCCAAAAAATCCTGAGCTGTAGGTACACTTGTAGTAGGCCATATTGTTTTGTTTTGTTGTGGTTTGTGTGTGTGTGTGTGTGTGTGTGTGTGTGTGTGTGTGTGTCAGGGGGGGTATAAAATACACTTGGTAAAATGTGTCATTTTAACTTGCTTTGTTAAATCACTGTATTATTACCAACCATTTCCAGAACTTTTCATCTTCCCACTTGTAATACATTTTTAAAAAATATTAGCAGATCATGATTTTGTTGAATGGAGGAGAGCCATCATATTTGCTTCGATTGTAAAACATTTTATTTTTAGATTTGTAAATATCAATTAGAGTCGACAAATGGGATTACATGAAATCAAAAAGCTTCTGTACAGCAAAAAACAAAATCCAAAAAAACTTAACAGAGCGAACAGACAGCCTGCAGAAGAGGAGAAAATCTTCTGCCAGCTAAACTTTTAGACAGAGGGGTTAATATCTAGAATATATAAAGAACCACAAAAATTATACACCAGAAAAATCAAAACAACACCTCCATATACAAATGGTATATACACACATAAATAGAAATAAATGTTTGTTAAGAAAAAAGCTACTAGTCAACAAATGGGCTGAGTTGAAAGAGTGTTTCTTAAAAGAAGAAACACAAATGGTCAATAGCTATTTTTAAAAGTTTCCATCACTTTAGCCACCAGAGAAACAACAAATTAAAGCTACTCTAAAATTCCATCTCATCCCAGGCTGAATGACGAGCCCATGAGTACACATATTCACGAGAGCATTGGGAAGAGAAAGGTAGACACTTGCGCACTCTTGGTGGTAGTCAAAACTGGTTGTGTATGACTTTTTTTTTTTTTAGAAACAAAATGGAATTAACATGAGATGTAACTTTGTCACTCCTAGGTATACAGCCAAAGGAATCCTGTGGCCTATTGCGGGATACTTGCATATCCATGTTTATTGCTGCTGTGTTGACAATAACAAGGAAATGGAGCTAATTTTTCTGTCCACCAGTAAATGAATAAATGGACAATGGAAATGTGGTCCATGCATTGTCGTTTTATTAAATCGTAAAGAAAAACGAAATTGTGAGATTTGCAAGAAAATGGATGAAACTACAAAATAGTACATTTAGTGAGGTTACCCACCTAGGCTCAATATCACATATTCTCTCTCACATGCTGATCCTGTATTCTAATTTTTATAAATATGTATTTGTGTGAGATTGAGTGTGGGTAGAGATCAGGAAAGTTTATAGAGGTCTATTAAAGGGAGAAACAGCTTTTAAAAAGGAGAAATGGGGGCTGGAGAGATAACTCAGCAGTTAAGAGCACTGACTGCTCTGCCAAAGGTCCTGAGTTCAAATCCCAGCAACCACATGGTGGCTCACAACAATCCAAAATGAGATCTGACACCCTCTTTTGGTGTGCCTGAAGACAGCTATGGTGTACTTACATATAATAAATCTTTGAACTGGAGGGAGCAGGGCTGGAGGGAGCAGAGGTACTGAATTCAGTTCCCAGCAACCACATGATGGTTCACAACTCTCTACAGCTACAGTGTATGCAAATACATAAAATAAATAAATAAATCTTTTTT
>JADRCC010545550.1:0-10241 GCA_019843855.1 Hylomyscus alleni
TTTTTTAATTTAAAATCAATTCTAGAAATGGAGAGTTGACTTAAAACTTCAGATCACCAGCTGCTTTTCCAGAAGACCCAAAATTGAGTCCCAGCACCCACATGGTTGCTCATAATTGTTCATATCTCCAGAATCAAGGGATCTGAAACCCTCCTCTGACCTCCAAGGACATCAAGCACACAAGTGGTACAGAGACATACATGCAGGTAAAACACATTGCACACATGAAATCATAACATAAATATAGACATAAAAACAAAATCTGTCAGACAATAGCAGAATGAAAATTAAAAAAATAGAAACAGTAACAGCAATGGCTACACTAACCCAAACTCATGAGCAGCACCATTTAAACACACTAGGTACAGTGATTTACGTAATGATCTCAGAGCACATCTAGTGTGGATGGTGGCCAGATGTGCCTGTGAACCAGAGAGTAGCGCTGCTCGCTGCCATGTGCTGGGGGCACTGGATGGCTTCGACTTCTGCATGTTTTATTACTGATTAATCTTCTGACTATAAGACACACACACACACACACACACACACACACACACACACACGCGAGAGAGAGAGAGAGAGAGAGAGACAGAGACAGAGACAGAGACAGAGACAGAGACAGAGACAGAGACAGAGACAGAGAGAGAGGGCAATGGTCATCCTGCCTTCTCTCCTCAGGGAGAATTAAAATCCCAGCAGCATGCCTTGGATTTAGGTTAGTAGAACAAACCTAGGGGGATACTCACTTTGCACACATGGGCCTTGAAGTTTGAAGATGAAAATCTACCTCCCCAAGTCCATGAAGATGTCGAGGACGGCTGAGACTCACAGAAGTGGTAAATTAGGAGTCGTACTGGCATCACTGACAGACAGCTTGCACGTTAACACAGAGCTCAGTGACTCCCACGGGGTAGATGTTGCCTGTCGTAAAAATTCGTACTCCTGGAACAAGGAGTCCATGTTCTAAGCCATGCAAATTAAGTAGTCAGTCTTATTAATCTATTCTGGGCAGAAATATACTCAAATCATGATCTTTCAGAATGAATGGTATACTATCATTTATAGATAGTATAGAAATCAAAACATACACATATTTGGGGATTTGGTGGGGTTTGGGGTTTTTTTTTTGTTTGTTTGGTTTCTGCTTTCTGAGTATTTTAAAAGAAATATACTTTTTGTGGGAGTTTGTGGTGCTGAGGATCAAACTCAGAGCCTTCTATGTGGGAGGCAAGAACAGTACCACTGAGCAATATCCCAGTAAACCATGTTCTCAATGTGAGCGAAGCTAATGGATGGCTGGTACTGTTAACTGGCAAAACTCCCCTAGATGTTCATCTTCTTCAGCATCTCATACTTTCACAATTGTGACAAAATGCCTCCCATAAACAACTTAGCAGGAGGCTGCAGCCCTAAGCTCAGCTAAGTCTCCTTGACAATGCAGACAGTGGAGGGGCAGAGGCTGCTCACCTGAGGGGCAGACAGGAAGTAGGAGAGTGCACCCGGATGTCTGGGCCTCTGTTTCTGTCTTCTCTTCCCTCAGCTAATCCTCTCTGCAAGCTGCCTCACAGACACTTTTCAGTCAAATTCAGTTAACAATCAAGCCACTACCAGACTCCACTTAGGCCTTGTCACTGTCTAAGCCTGCCAATCTGACTGGTCCTCCCTCAAAATGGATTTGAAGGAAGCTTTGACAATCTAATTTTTCTTATCATTTTATGGTTAATCTTACCCTTGACTTCCTCCACTTCCCCCAAGTAAAGACACCACTCTATTTCCCTGGAACCCAAGCATGCTAAAATCATGATTATTTGCTTTGTTAGGTAAAAAACAAACAAACAAACAAACAAACAAAAAACCGGGCAGTGGTGGTGCATGCCTTTAATCCCAGCACTTGGGAGGCAGAGGCAGGCAGATTTCTGAGTTCGAGGTCAGCCTGGTCTACAGAGTGAGTTCCAGGATGAGAAACCCTGTCTTGAAAAAAAAAAAAAAAAGAAAGAAAAAGAAAAAGAAAAAAAAATCCCAAAACCATAGTGACTTTTTGAAAATCTGAAAAGGCTGGATCAAAATGATCTACTCTTAAGGAATTCAATAAAAGAAAAAACTGAAAAGATGAAGTCAAAAGAGGAGAAGGAATAAGGAGAAGAGACAGGCAGGGGAGAAGGCACAAAAGGAGGAAGAAGAGGAGAAAGAGGGAGAGGGAGGAAAAGGCAAAAAAGGAGGGGGAACAGAGAGGGAGGAGTGGAAGAAAGAAGGGAAGGGCATAGGGGAACGAAGGACATGGAGTGGGAGAGGAACGGCGACATCTGCAGCTACAGTCTCGGGGCATATCCCTAACCTGTGTGTCACCAGAACCCTAAAATGCAGAAGAGACAGGAGTAGATCAACACAGTATTTAAGTTTGTTGGAAGATACACTTTTATAAGTCGATATGGTTTCATAAGCTCTAAGCACAACAAACACAGAGACGTGTTCTTACTGAGAAGAAACAACCTTAAAGATAAAGATAAGATAGATTGGAAGTAAGGAGACAAGAAAAGCTGTACCACAGGCTTCAGGGAACCATGGAGCTGCCCTGGCTCAGCTGCCTTGAGAGGCATCTTCATAGGTTTTTCAGGGTAGAGTGATTATAACTCCTGGGGCACAGTGTGCCTTCCAGTTCCTTAGAGATCAACACACCCCCTTAGGCAGTGAAGTCGTCAGGATGCTCTGTGTTTCTCTGTAGGTTCCCTTAGTAGTCAAGGAAGCATGGATGCTTCATAGGACAATGGGTCTTATAGGACCTTCATAGGACATTAATCTTATGCACCCTGTAAGGTTTGTAAACACCCTTGTATCCCGGCAACTACAAGAGTATTGATCCTGGCAATTGCCGCTTTATTCGACTTCTAAAGTTATAACAAGTCTGATGCTTTCAATAAAACAGTCACAGCCTCTGTCTTGCTGTGGTCCCTCCAGCCACGCTTTATTTAATTCCTGGAGGCCATATCAGGTGATCTTGGTAAGGAAGCACTTACTAAGAAAGCTGGAATTACTGTATGATGATAAGATAAAGTGGACACCCAAGCCAAAGAATATTATCAAAGCAAGGAGGGAAGATTTAGGCTGATAAAAATGCCCTTCAGGAAGTCTTTTAATCATTAGGGTATGTAGCTAATAATAGAATCTGGCAACGTCTGTGGCAGATATTGACAAAATCAAAGAAGAAACAGCCGATCCTATGATCTGAAAATTTGACAACTTTATCTCAAACATCTGCGGGAAAATCAAGCAAAAGCCTCAAGAAAGATGAAAAGATAAGAGCACCCTAACCAACGAACCACTTAATCGGTATTATAGATCGCCTCATCAAGCAGCAGAAGACTAAACATCTTCTGGTCCACATGTTCACCAGAGAGATCTTAATCTTAGGTTTGAAGTAATTCTTAATAAATTAACTGACAGCAAAACCATGCACAATATATACACATGATATCCAGATCATACAAACAGCTCAAAAATCTAAATATCAAAGGACCACATAATGTAATCAGTAAATGGGAAATAAACAGTTCAGATCCTTCTCAAAAAGAGTGATCAAAGAAATGTTGGCTATCCTGAGTGACAGGGAAAGGCAAGACGAACTATCCTGAGATTCACCTCACCTCAGTCAGAAGGATGATAACAAATGCCAGCAAGGTTGCAGGGCAACAGCAACCTGATGCTGGGTTTGTGGGACTCTTAGTTAACACAGCCACTGTGTAGTGACGGAGAATCCTCAAAAGAGTAAAGCCACCGTATGATCTAGCTGGACCTCTCCCAAGGATGTGCACAGAGTCAGAGGATGCCACAGAGACACCCGGTACATCCTTGTTTCATAGCACTGCACACACACGGCATTAATGCAGAATGAAGTCACAGTAACAAACATAAGAGCTAGAAGCACAAGGCAGTTTGAAACATACACAGAACCGTGGCTTAGGGGTGAACAAAGACTTCTTAGACAGGACATCATAACAACTAAAGTGCAGCGATTAGATTTCATCAAAACTAAAACTATACTCCCCAAAAGCACACTATTTCTGAAATGGATAGGCAAACACAGATGGTAGAAATACTCAAATATGTATCTGACAAAAGGCTGTCGTGTGGGACATACACAGGCCTGTAACAGAGTGACAAAACATAATGACCAGGGCACCTTAACAAAAGAAAGCATTCAACTGGGTTTACAGTCCCAGGGAGCTAGAACCTGCTATGGCAGAACAAAGGCATTGCACAGCAGGTACAACAAAGAGCTTATATCCTGATCCACAAGCAACCAGAAGAGAGAGATGCTGGGAATAGCGTGGGCTTCTGATACCTCAAAGCCTATACCTAGTGACACACCTCCTCCAGAAGGCCACACCTCCGAATCCTTCCTAAATAGCCAATCGAACACCAAGTATTCAAATCCTGGGGACTTATGAGGAACAGAGCTTTTAAACCACCACACAGAGTAATAAAAAAGACGGGCAACCCAATACAAATAGGGGGAAACTTAATCAGACACCGAGGAGGAGGAGGAGATATGAGGGGTCAATAAAAAAAGCATTCCATCTCTATCCATTATTGAAATTCAATGTTCAACCATGATTATTTTTACATAATCATTAGCATTGCTAAACTTTTCCGTTTTTCTTTTCCTTTTCCTTTTCCTTTTCCTTTTCCTTTTCCTTTTCCTTTTTCTTTTTCTTTTTCGAAACAGGGTTTCTCTGTGTAGCCCTGGCTGTCCTGGAACTCACTCTGTAGACCAGGCTGGCCTCAAACTCAGAAATCCACCTGCCTCTGCCTCCCAAGTGCTGGGATTAAAAGCATGCACCACCACCACCCAGCTAAACTTTTCAAATACTAGAGATGAGATGACAAGGTATGACATTACCAATAATCTGATGCTTTGTTGATGAGAAAGTTAAAAAGGATATATATATATTATGCTTCCCTCACAAACTGACAATTCTTGTAAATGTGTTCCTAAGAGAAAGGAAATATAAATTCACAAAATACGTTTTTTTAAAAAAAGCTAATCATACCTTTATTCCTTAGCCACAAAGCCTAGGTAACCACCCAGATGGACATCAATGGAAAAGGATGAGCTGTGCAATATGCCGACCCACAAACACTCCTGAGAAACTGTTATAGTTTGCTTTTCTGCTGCTGGGATAACCGCCATGACCAACTTTGGGGAGGGGGTGCTGTATTTCGTGTCACAGGTCCCAGTCCACCAAGAGACGCCCAAGCAGGAACCCAAACAGAAAACACAGAGGAACACTGCTCCCCTTGGCTTGATCCACTGGCATCTGTAACACAGCCCAGGTCCACCTCCCTAGGCATGGTGCCGCCTGTAATGGGTTAGGTACTCCTACCTCTATCAGCAACCAATTCAGTTCCCCACAGGCCAATCTGATGGAGTCGATAGCTCAAGTAAGGCTCTCTCTTTCCAGGTCACTCTAGTTTATGTTGTGTCGATAATAAAACCAATAGAATATTAATTCGGGGGTTTTGGTTTGGTTTGGTTTTGAGGTTCCTTTTATTGATCCTTTGTGAATTTCACATCGTGTACCCCAATCCTACTCATCCATTTGTATCTCCCCATCCCTTCGCATCTACCCTTGCAACCCCTCATAAATATAAAATAAAATAAAGTAGAAAAAAAAAAGATCTTGTTGCTGGAAATATCTTAATGGAGACCTCCCCACAAACTCTCCTGCCCGCTGGTACTGGCCGGCCACAACACTATGTCCTAGCTGGCTCCTGCTATTTTCTCCCAGCTAGCAAGATCATCTCGCTTACATGCAACGCTCCATACACCACACAATCAATCAATCATCTAGTGCCTGGTTACTCGCTAGAAACATGACTCTTAAGGCTTAATTATCCAAATGGGTTTATATATCAATAAGATCACAATTTACAAGGTGCCAATACAATAATTTCAGAGTCAAATAATAAAGACAATGTATTAACCCAATTATTCTAACCTTGTGAAATTCTTAACTACTTGTGGCTGTTTAAAACCACGCGGATCTGCCGGGTGGTGGTAGCAAATGCCTTTAATCCCAGCACTTGGGAGGCAGAGGCAGACGGATTTCTGAGTTTAAGGCCAGCCTGGTCTACAGAGTGAGTTCCAGGACAGCCAGGGCTATACAGAGAAACCCGTCTAGAAAAACCAAAACCAAAAACAACAACAACAAAAAAACCCACGCGGATCTGAATTAACCTCTGCTGACCTCCGACCTCCTCACTCCTAAACTTCTAGCTCCACCTCCCTATTGCTGTCCAATCACAAACTTGTCCCTGCCCTAATGTTAACTGGACAGAGAAGATGCTGCAACAAGATCTTATTGTGGAAGATGTAGTGTCCCCCGGTGTGTCACACACATTTTTTTGTCCACACATCTTTACTTTCGAATGTTCGTTGCAATGAGTCATTGGTCTGTTTCGAAGCCTCTGGCTTCCGCTACACTATCTATAATTGATCCTCACAGGGACTCCTCTCAGGTATCCCGTTGTGGCCCTGTGTTGTAAAGATCCTGCAGCTTTGGATCTACAGGACTGGCCTTTTTAAAAGCTCCAGCAGATCACAGATAGGGTAGATGTTAAAGTGGGCCAACTCCGAGTTACCTAAGATAGTCAGCTTGCCAGTTCTTCTGTACCCACACTGACAGAGAGAATGCTCTAGCACTGTCTTGGCTAGCTCACCCAAAGCCAAAGCAGGCAAGGGGCAGGGTCAGCTCTCTTGCTTTCATGTTCTTGGACCAGCTCACGCACACCTTTGCCAGGGTCAGCTCAACTGCACTGTCCCACTGAGGTGCAGGGTCCACTCTCCCAAGTGTTGCAGTCAGCGAGGAGTGGGGCCAGTTCTCTTGCTCTCATGACCTCCAAGCCAGCTTGCCCACCTGCTTCAAGAGCTAGGGTCTAGGTAGGGGGAAGAGTATCTCTCCTTTGCCCACACTACCCCATGGCAGAGAGGGATGGGATTCAGATCTCCTATCTCACACCCTCAGGGCCAGCTCCCTAGCAGCTCTGCCACTAGGGTCGGCTCTACTGTGTTACCGAGGTGAGGTGAAGGACCCACTCTCCCCACTGAGGAGCAGAGACAGCTCTCTCACTCTCATGACCCCAGAGCCTACTCTCCTGCCTGCCATAGGTAGTGAAGGGTAAGGGAGAAAATTTGTCTTTGTTTTTGAGACAGGGTTTCTCTGTGTAGCCCTGGCTGTCTTATATAACCAGTATAGGGCTAAACAAGAAGAATCAACCAAAGTAATAACATGATTGAATCTGAAACACGTTAAGAGAGAAATCGCTAAAAATACATGTTTGAAGATGCCCCTTGTGTGAGGTTCTTGAGTAGGGAAATTATTCTGTGATGACAAAAGTTCTAACAGTAGTGTCTTAGAAAAGGGGGAGAGAGGATTGCCCTGGTGAGCTACATCAGAACTTGGAGTGGTTGCGGTAGCTTTCTGTGTCTTGATGATATTAGAGGGACACAGGTTATGAATATGTCAACACTGATAAAATGGTGGCCTTTGGATTTATATTATACAAATTTCATTACTTATGAAACAAAAATATCCCTGAACAAACACTGAATGCCCTTGAGTAAGTAACAACTTCAGTCGATAATATACATGCTAAAGTATTTAGGGAACAACACTCGTGTGCGTGCATCTGACTTGAAAGAGTATCCCAGAAGGTAATGGATAGATGTGTGGAGATGGATCATGGGGTAGATGGAGCATCAGCTGAGGCTAGTCAGCATACTAATGACAGAATCTCCATGGTGACTTTTCCGTGTAACTTTACTTCAACTTCTCTATGTCTAAAAAAATAATCATAATAAAATGTTGCACAGACCTCAGCCTTAACCCCTCAGTTGTTTAGAACCTAATCCCACAAGCGGTGATTCCTGCATTTTGATGCTGACGTGGTGTAGAATCATCAGCACATGGTGATAATAAAAAGCAGATCAGCTTTCATTTGTGTTTATTACTGTTTCTGCGCTCTCAATAGCAACTCACACCCTCATTGCCTGTGCCCAGGGAGGGTCCTCCTACTATATTCTCTTGATACACCAAAGCATAGTAACAAGAATCAAAGCCAGATATGCCTGACTCCCAAGCCCTTTCCAGTACACACTATCCTGATGGCTGTATTGCCAACTATTCCAAGTTGAAAAAAGGAGGGGAGGGATTATTTGCCTACAAAGAGATTATTTCCTACAATGGATGTATCTGATACAAAAACTATACATCTTCAAATGATGTGGGGTGGTAAACTGTGCACAGACAGCCCGGTCTCAATGGAGCTCAGGCCTGGAATCCCGGAGTCCTGGTGGTGGTGACTTCAGCCTTCATGGGATGGTAGGGGTTCAGCCATGCTTCCTGGGCCCCTGGCTCCTGTTGCAGCTACAGCCTCCCACAGCCCTATCCTACACCCCTCCCCCACTGCAGAGAGGTGTGTGGCCATCAGTCATATAGGAGCAGCACCAAGTCCTCCCACATGCAAATAAGGTTTCCCCAAAGCCCTCAGACCAAGCCAATGAGAAGTACCTGTTGACAATCCCTAACCCACCTCAAAACTGTATATAAGAACCCTATCTGGAAGGATTAAAGGTGTGCGAGAACTACCCTGTCATCCGAGAGCTTCTGTCCTAAGAGCTGTAACACTTGGGAAGAGGTCTGCTCTCCAGAAATGACGCCTGAAGCTGCACCGCACTCCTCACTGACTAGTTGGCCTCTAGGTAGGCCCAGCCCAACCCAACTCAGTGCAGGGCAGCAGAGTAACTGAGTGACCTGGAAGGAACTGCAGAGACAGAGATGGAGCCAACTGAAGCAGCAGAAGAGGCAGAAACGACTTGCCCTCCCTTCCCGCATTTGCTTCCCTTCACTGGAACTCTCTCACCAGGCCGGGCCAGAGATCTCTGTGGATAGCCTCTGGTACACAGGCCCACAAAATGACACACTGGAAGAAAAGGCCAAAGCTCTTTGGAAAACTTGATGTCCAAAGAGTACTCTGATTCTCATCTAAACCCACACCAAGGTTCTCCTTCGTTCATAGGCTTATATTCAAATTCTTTCCCATAGCCTAGACCCTCTGTGAGCTGACTGCTTCTAAATTCCTGTGCCACCAGGGTTACTGGGTCTGCCTTATTCTATAGTAGCAGAATGTGGCAGACTTATTGTAAACAATGAGATTCCTTCTTGCAGCTTTGTAAGATGTAATGTACAAGATTGAGGGGTTCTGCACCACCAGGACTTCATTATGGCAGGATTTTGTGTGTTGGAAGGTGAGGGAGAGACAGAGGGGGGGGGATGGAGGGAGGGAGAGAGAAAGAGAGAGAGAGAGAGAGAGAGAGAGAGAGAGAGAGAGAGCGCAGAAGGGGGTTGTAGTGGCTATTCCTGGTTGTCAACTTGACTATATTGGGAATGAACTACAATCCAGAATTAGAAGGCTCACCTGTGGCCCTAATCTGGAGGCTGAGAGATACAAGTTTCCGACCTGAATCTTGGCATGGCAATCTTGAGGCATAAGGGTTATGAATCCCAGAAGATTAAGATAGGAAGATCTACAAATTCAAGGTCATCTGGGATTAAAGGTGTGGTGGCACATACCTTTAATCTGGGCCACAGCTTTTGCTGGAGACCTATATGAGGACATTGGAAGAAGGAAGGCCCTGATCTGTTTTGCCTGCTTACTTTGTGAGACTGAGCAACTGCTAGATCCTTGGACTTCCATTTACAGCTAGGGCTGACCATTGTTGGGAGTTGGACTACAGACTGTAAGTCATCAATAAATTCCTTTACTACATAGAGACTACCATAAGTTCTGTGACTCTAGAGAACCCTGACTAATATAAAATTGGTACCAGCATAGTGGGGTATTTCAGTGACAACCTGACCATGTTTTGGGGAGGACTGCGGAAGGACTTTGGAACTTTGAGCTAGAAGAGTCACTGCTTGTTAAGAACTCTGTGGGATGTTCTGTAGGAGCTTGGAAGATCATGTTGAGAACAGTGCAGAGATGGAGGTCTGACTTGTGAAATTTCAGAGGGAAGATTAAAGACTCTTATCAGGGCCATGTTGTTTTGATTGTGAAGATTCTGTGGTTCTGGTTAGCTGGGGCTGAAGTATCAGCTGTGATTAGCAAGATACCAGAACTACTAAAGTGAAAACTTTGCATTACTGGGACTATTGATGCTGGTTAGCTGGAGCTAAGAAATTAGC
>JADRCC010545583.1:0-13499 GCA_019843855.1 Hylomyscus alleni
TTCATTTGGTATAAGGTCCTAAAAGCATGTATCACAAGTTCTATTGGATGTTAAGAAAAAGAAGAACTTAAATGGGAAAAAGTCTAGTAGAAAAAGGTAATATTGTACAAGAAAATAAATAAAATACAAAAAATACTTTCTGAGGCATTTAGAAAGACTTACAGACATGTTCACCCTAGTATCTGATTCCTAGGTAAGACCACTTCCTCACCAGAATCTGTCTTTCATTGATAAAGTCATAGAACTTTCTGGCTTCTCATAAGAGTGCAAGGCAAGAATGAGTGAGTTTCTTATATCAGCCTAGTGTTTTATTGAGATAGCCAAGAATATATTGCTCACATTGCAGGGAAGATGCTGTTTAGAGAAAGACATTGAATCCACCATAAACGGTGTGTGCTATAGCCATGCCTGGGATCATCTGTGACAGCATGCTTTAATGCTGAGGTAATGTGAGACTGAGAATTTTCATGTAACATTTTGACATGAGATGCACAGAGGCTAATATTACTGACAAAGTTTAGACAGAAGAGAAGGGAGACTCAAAAAGGCTTTAAAACTTGCCAGGGTTTGTAAATCAGCCCCATAGAACCCGAACTTCTAAAGCAATGTCAATTGTTTCTTCTTTCCTGAACATCATCATCATCATCATCGTCATCATCATCATCATCATCATCATCAACTAAATTTACATCTTTACTGAAGCTTCCCTCCTCTGCCTCCTCCCTCTCACCTTCCTTCTCCTCCATTGCCCCCTCCTATCTTTTTCCTCAGAAAAGGAGAGGATCCCTATAGCATATCAACCCTCTTTGGTATATCAAGTTGCAGTAAGACTACACACATAGCATCCTCTCCTATTGAGGCTCTACAGAGCAGACCAGTTAGAGGAAAGGAATCCAAAGTCAGGCAACAGAGTCAGAGATAGCTCTTGATCCTGCTACTAAGAGTCCCACATGAAGACCGTGCTATACAACTCTTACATATGTGCAGTAGGCTTAAGTCAGTCCCATGCATGCTCCCTGTTGGATGGTTCGGTTTCTGTGGGGGCCCTATGAGGTTCAGTTAGTTGATTCTGTAGGTTTTCTTGTGGTGTCCTTGACCCCTTGGGCATCAAAAATCCTTCCTTTCCATTATCTACAGGATTCCCCCAAGCTCAGCTGTACATTTGGCTATGCTTCCCTGCATCTGTTTCTATCAGTTACTGGGTAAAGCCTCTCAGATGATAGTTATGCTGGGCTCCTGCCTACAAGTAAAGCAGAATATCATTTATAGTGTCAGGGGTAGGCTCTCTTTCATGGCATGGGTCTCAAGCTGGACTGGTAATTGGTTAGCCATTCCCTCAATTCCTGCTTCATCTTTTCTCCTGCACATCTTGTAGGCAGGACAAATTGTGGGTTGAAGGTTTTATGACTGGGATGATGTCCCAGTCCCTCCAATGGAAGGCTTTCCTGGTTCCAGGAAGTGGATGTTTCAGGTTCCATATGTTCCATTGCTAGGAGTCTTATGTAGGCTCACCCTCAGAGATTCCTGAGAGTTTCCACTGTCCTTGGCTTCTAGCTTGTCCCAAAGATGCCCACCCCCAATGATTCCAGTTCTATGTCCCAGGACTTTCTCCCTCTGTCCTCCTGCACTTGCTCTCTCCTGTACCCTCCACTCCCTCCTCTCCCCTTCTTTCACCCAGTAACCTCTCCTCCACCCACCCCAAATTTCCCCTTCTCAGTGGGATTCATGGTTCCCCACTTGGGCTGTCTTTGTTACTTAGCCTTTTAGCCTGTATACTGTAGCATTGTTATCTGTGAGAATATACCATGTTTGTCTTTCTGAGTCTGGGTTACCTCACTCAGGATGATCTTTTCTAGTTCCATTCATTTCACTGAAAATTTCATGGTGTCCTTGTTTTTAATACCTGAGCAGTATTCCATTGTGTAAATGTAGCACATTTTATTTATCCATTCTTTGGTTGAGGGGCATCTATGTTGTTTTCTGCTTCTGGCTATTACAAATAAAGCTGCTATGAACATAGTTGAGTAAGTGTCCTTGTGGTATGGTGGGGCATCTTTTGGCTATATGCCCAGGAGTGGTATAGCTGGGTCTTGAGGTAAAACTATTCCCAGTTTTCTAAGAAATCACCAAACTGATTTCCAAAGTGGAAGTCCAAGTTTACACTCCCACCAGCAATGGAGGAGTGTTTCCCCTGCTCCACATCTTTGCCAGCATGTGCTGCCACTTGACTTTTTATTTGAGCCCTATTGATGGATTTAATTGAGAATCTCAGTAATTTCAATTTGTATTTCTCCACACATTTCTAAAAAATTACAACATTGAAGTGTAGTCAGGATATTTTTGTGTTTCTATTATAAAATCACTTTATACAACAGACAGATGTAGTGTGTTGCATTTATCCTATTATTCTTATGCATATAGTCCAAAATAAAAATAAAATTATAGATTTAAAGAAAGATCTATATGTGACTTGCAATAATTTATTTTAAAAACATTTTCTTAGCTATCATCTATTATTATGCAGAAAACAGTTTGATGAAATTCCTAGTATATTTCTAAGCTATGACATGTCTTCTTTATTTAAATTATTGTCTCATGAGTCAGATTTACTCATCAGTATGACCAAAATCATGAGTTTTTTTTTCAATAAAATTGAAGACAGTGAAGAAAATGAATGTTGCTGTGTTTTAATATATATTTGATTTTTATTCTGGTATATTATTATATTATATTTGATATATTAATTATATTATGTGATAAATATTTATGACAAATTTATTTCCAATGAAATTGCTCTGTTAAAGAGCAAAGATCAATTTTTAAACACTGTAAAAAATGTATCTTTTCTAAGTCATGCTCAGAGAAATTTTTCTTAGCTTGTGCATCACTGCCTTCATCCCTGTATGTTGCATGCTTATATTTATCTCTTTTTATTTGTTTTTAAGTTAAAATTAAAATAGTTTTCTAAAACAAAGGATATACATGTTCTGTGTTTCAATGAGCTGTACATTCTATGCCAAATTCTGAATCATTTTTCCCCACAACCCTCTATTGATTTTCTGTTCTATTATGATATTGCTCTGTTCCAAGGCTCTTCTAAAATTCATCACTGGTCATTCTCATTTTTTCCTACTACCGCAAACAAGTCTGATTTTTGTTGCTGAGATGTCAAAGAAGTTTGGTCACTTCAATATTCTTGTACATTTCATTAAATCTTCATGGATAGAACACTGGATTTTGACCACACCTATGACCAAATCTGAGTGTTCTGACAGCAACAATAATAATAGTTAACATTATTAATATTAAATTAAGAAATCATGTCTTAGCACTCTTAGCTTTACTAATAATTTTCTGCTATCACCAAATATTCTCCTGTCAGTTTCTTATTTGTTATTATAACCGATAATAGTTAATAATGTTTTTGAAGCAAATTTGTTTAAGTCAAGTAGCTCTTTCCATAACCTAAAATGTATTTTTATTTTTACTGTTTATTGTATTAAGACAGAGTCAATAGATTAGTAAAAAATACTAAACACTCCTTGATTACACAGCAGCCATATGTTTATAATGGTTTAGGAAAGAACAGGGAAGTAAAGTTCATTAAGAATCCAATGCTTCCTAATGTAGGTGTCTGACCTAGGCACTAACAAGTAAGGGTCCTCAGACCCCAACCCTACAACTCAACTTTCCCCTGCCTGGTCATCTCTAGGCTCTAACAGGCAAAGGGTTCCAGGTCCTAGAGCTGACAGGTAAAGTGCTCCTAGATTCCTAAATCTCAGTCTATACTCTCCCTATCCTCCTAGATCTAGGCGCATAGAGATAATGCATCCCCACATCCAACAGACAAGACTTCTCCCGACTTCACAGACTCTGGTATCTAACAGTGAGGAATTATCAAGCCCTGAGCACTCACCTCAAAGCTTCTCCCATCAGCCCCGCTCCAGGTGATCACATATAAGAGTTTCTGAAATCTTGATCCTACATTCTCTTTCTTATAATCTAAATGTTAAATGGAAAAAAAAAACAATATAATCCAATATATCTCTGTATCCTGTTTCCTTATTCTTTGTATCATGTGGTCACAGATGACCAGAGGCCAGTCTATGGAACATAATATAATGATATGCTAATGTACCTTCCATAAATCACATATTATCTACAGTGTACATAATGCTTACTTGGCAATACATCTCAACATACTAAATATCACATTGCAGTAACTAACAATGAAGTCATGAGAGTCCAGTAAATTACACATCTTCAACCAAAAAAGGATGAAAATTGATAAAGAAAAGTATTTTTTTCCTGTGGATCAAATTCAGAGATGAACAATTCTGAATCTTTCCAAATGTTCCTAAAACTATGTGAACCCCAGTTCTTTTTAAAAAAGCAATACCCAAATGTACTTTCTGTTAAATTAGATCTTCCCTCTTAAACTACTTTTAGAAAATAAATAGTTTTACTAGTTCTGGAAATATACAATTTATTTGATCACAGTCATCTCCATTGCTCCTATATGCTGTTCTTAGATCCATCGCCATGTCTTTATCCTCCCTATGTTTGTGACCACTTGTCTTCTTCAGTTTAGTAACTCATGGACTCAAGTTGTGCTGTCCATACTTGTCTGTGGAAGGGTATCCATTGGTGCATGTTTTGAAAACCAGAAGATATTTACTTTAAGAAAACTGACTGTTCTTCTTCTACAAACTGCGCATAGCTCCTTAGCTAAGGGCAGACCTGAATCTTGGAAGAATATGCTATGTAGGTGTGCAATCTAGGTGTGTAGTGGATTTGGCTTAATGCTGCTTGTATGATAATGTTAATTTTAGTCCCCTCAAACTGTTTACATGAGTGCCTGCACATAAGACACTGAGGGACCCTATCCCCAGTTGGTTCTGATTAGTAAATAAAGATGCCTGCAGCCAATGACTGGGCAGGGCAAACAGAAGTGGGACTTTTAGGATTTCTGGGCTTGGGACCAAGAAAGAGAAGGAAGGAGGAGATCCACTATGCTGGGAGAATGAGAGGAGAGAATTAATGCCTGAGAAGAGTGGAGAACAGGGAGGAATAGCCTGCATATGAAGGAGCCAGGAGGTGTCCCATTTTGTGGCTGAACTTCCCATATTCACTTTTTCTCTGAATTTGGACATGTCTTAAGTTTTCCTCTTTCACCACTATATTCTACACAAAGAAACCTCTCTGAATCAGTCTAAGATCTATACTAGTCTACTGATAGAGATACGAATTTAAAGGACTGTAGGAATATCCATTTACCAAAGCAATATGTTTACCATTGAGACCCATTTATCTCACCAGTAGTGGGATTTTGGACAGATTTTCAGTACCAGCCATTTTTTCCTGTGGAGTAGGTTTAACCAAACTATGTTCATAGTTGTTCTATTTATAAATGGAAATAGCAATAATGTCCATCAATTGAATGGATAATAAAGATATGGTACTTAAATACAATGGTCTTTTATTCAGAAAGAATATACTAAATGGATGGAGCTGTAAAAGAGTCTACTCAGTGATGTAATCTAGATCTAGAAAGACCAATGTCTTGTGTTCTCCCTCACATGTGACTCTTAGTGTTGAATTTTTATACTCGATTTAGGGTATCTGTGGAATTCAGGAAATGAGAAAGGCACCAATGATGGGAAGATGGACAAACAATCCCACCTGAATGTTCATAATAAAGTATAGGTGACATGAGAAGGGAGCATAATGGGGAGGGAGGGTGAAGAATGGGGGGAGTGCAATTTACATGGGGAGAGGAATGGGAGGAAGCATAGAGAAGGGTTGATCAGGGATTAGGTAAATCTAGGGATGATTAAAACAACCATATGGAAACTTACTTACTACTGAATTACAGAGGTTCATGCTCATCCCAGAAACCCTATGCTGTCAAACTAATCATCCTGTGTCAAGTGTGGGATGACTATTCTTAAGTTGATGATGGTGAGAAGTATTCTAGAGCCCCCCAAAGACAATCCACAATACTGCCATTGCTTTTGGTTACATTTCAAACTTGATAAGTACATCAATCTTCTCTACTCTTTAATAGTCTATGATATCTCTTTTACAGGATTTAGTATAAACTTCACCCAATTCTTTAATTCTGTGTAACCCAATGAACTCAGAGTAAACCCAATGAAGAAAATAACTCAACATTTCTTAGATATAGCACTGTTATAATAATAGATGATGAGCCTTGGAGAAGCATCAGCAGTTATCACACTTGCTATGTACAGTTTTTCCTACCTACAATCTGAGGCTCTTCATGCATGGGCTAGGAGATGAAAAGTAGTGATAATTCTTCAATTGTGAGAAATGGAAACACCATCATTGAAATCAACCAGACCACAAGAGTCTTTAGAAATGTTTAAGGATCACCTTTATCATGTCTGGAAATTACATTCAAATACTAGACTCATACAGTCTTTTGTTTATATAAAGATTTTACCTTGTAAAAATTACATTATCCTAATTGTTTGATGTTTAATTAGCACAATAATTACTTTGTTGTCTGAGTCAAGATACAAGGCCACAAGCCTCAGGCAATTCTGATTCTATTGAGTTCAACTTCAGATTCAAAGAGAATGATTCAATTGAATATTCTTAGTAAGAAACATAAGCAAAAATAGAACTACTTATTCCCAAATCCAGGGACATATAATAATATGGAAATTTAATTTAAGTTTTCAAATCTATAACTGAGAAACCCATACAAGTAGTAAAGTGAGAAATATATTGAAGTGTCAAGCTACATTAATTGATTAGATGAAAATTTTATTTCCAACAACTCTTGAAGAAAATAAAATATCACACGTACCTATCATTCCTATAGATAGAAAGAGAAATTTATGGTAACAAAGTTCCAAGGATCTGCCCAAAATTGAAAAAGAAGAAGCTGTTAATAGAAGAGCGTAAAGACAGTACTTGGCAGCAGCATAGAGTAATGGCTACAGGGTATAGAGACTGATTTGCATGGTGGGAGACTATAGCCAAATTAACAATCGAATCCATAGAGACATGACCTATGTTTGCCTTTAACAGGAAGGTTCACAGATTCTAGCAGCCAAATGGACTGGACAGTAGAATCTGGTTCCATAAGTCATAGTAGGAAAGTCAGATACTTCACATTTAGAGGTCTCAGGTCCCCGGATAAGCAGCTGCCAGGCCAAAAGCTCAGAGAACCAGCATATTTATGAGCATATGTCCCAGCATATGTGCCTAATACAGGGTGTGGAGCTCCTTGAATGATAGTGGAACATCTGTCAGGGACTGGACACTGCACAGGACTTTTGACAGCGATGGGACTCAATACAGATCTCCTGGCAGCCACTGTTCGGAGAGGTGCCCAGCTGGCAGGTTTGGGGAGAACAGCTGGTCATGATGTAGACCATGTTGTTGGGACAAGAAGAGTCACAGGATGCAGAGGAGGGCAGGCAGTGCCTAAGGGATGGAGAGAAATTTCTAGAACAACCTTTAGAGAACATGGTGAGAGATATGGGCTTAGTTGAATATCACTGAGAAAAATCCTGAGTTTAAATGTCATTTTGTGGAAAGGTGGATTTCTATACTTTCAGCGACAGGTATAGTACACAACAGGTTCATCCTTCACATATTCATATGCTTCCTTCTTTACAAATGTATGACTCAATAATTTTTCTGTAATTACAGTTGCATTTGAATAGTTTTCTGTACAGTATATTTATGTGTGTTACAATTTCCTTGTTATGGCAAAAGGAAATGAGCCACTGATGTCAGAATTGTCATGACTGCTTTACACTAACATTTATTCTGTCACATCTGAGAACATCCCTCCTTTTCCTTGTGACATAATTTTATTTTTTTATGTAGAATATTATAATATTATTATAATATATGCTTGTCTTTCATAGTGTGGAATGAAAGTAGTGTAATTTTCCTCTTAATAATGAACTGGAAGCATTATTTAGGATTTTATTTAAAACTTTCAGGAGATTATACAGACTTGTCTTCATTGAAATTTTCATAATTATTCTATATAGACTACACAGAATTACCTATGTGCTCACCATTCAGTAGCAAGAGAATAATCTAAGTAAAAAATAATCATCAAAATACTAAGAGAGTGAACAAGGCAACAGTTAAATTTCTGGTGATGACAAAGGACAGAAACTAGATAACCTTATACAGGCTGGTATTTTGAACTATTATAAAAATGCAAAGTTTATGGATCCATGCAGAAAAGGAGATGGAAAACTGTTAAAGCCAAAGTTGATGGATGACACTCAGGAAACAGTGTCTTCAGAATCAACAGGTCTGATGCATGGGTGAGTTCACAGAGAATGTGGAAACCATAAGACCTACACAGGTCCAACCCACACAGTGTCCCAACACTAAGAGGGAGACGTGGACCTAAGCTCCCACCTCTAACAAAGAAGGTATTTGCAGTTGACATACACGAGCAAAGGAAAAATTATCTTTCTTCAATGACATGTTCCTGGTTAAATCAACCACACTCCAGGACAGGACCCTTGTGCAAGACTAGTGAGCCAACACAAAGCTAATTCCATGCTTGTCTGTGGACTGTTGTTTTCATTTTGGAGTTATTTTGTCTTACTAGAGATTTATTTGGTATTTTTGGTACTTTTTGTTTGTTTGAGAAAGACGGATAGACATTCATGCTCACATTCACACAAACATACATGTACACACATGCACACACACACAGAGCGAGAGAGGCGGGGAGGGAGGGAGAGAGGGATAGAGACAGAGAAGCAGGGAAGGAGAAAGAGGAAGAGAGGGCAGTTATATAAAGAAGAGGATCTGTGAGAAGTTGGGAAGGGGAAAACGTAAGGAAGTCCAAAATGTTAAATAAAAAGAAAAAAATAAATAAAATACAGTTAAAGTGTAAATCACAGAAAATATGAGAACATGAAACATATATTAGTAACAGTATCTATCATGTAGCCTGAGGAGGTAATTGGGACTCATCTGTCTTTGGCAATATGGAGAATTAACATCCAAGCCCTTGGATAAGACCTTAAAGGAGAACCTACTACTTCAGTCTTCTCAATGGACACTGTATTAAAAGACTACCAATTAATCATTATACACCCACATTATATACAACAGGGCTTTTGCAAATATTAACTCAGAATGATTGTGATAACATAGACATGGCTCATGAAAGCCCAAGCCAGACCAAATCACCTCATGGAGGGGGCAGGTAGAGATGAAGCCCACGCCTCTAGTACCCATCTCTGAGGAGCTATTGACAGATGACAGTTGCTGGGGAAGAAAGCATCAGTTTTTGTAGGTATTTAGCCCCTAAGAGGTCAACCACTCTCCAGTGAAAGATCTCATATCTAAGATCCTGTGAATAGCACAGACTGGACTTGATGGATTAATAAAACACAAAGTAATAAGACACAGAGTGTCTCCAGGACCTGGAGAAGTTTGGAGGTTGAATATAATCAAAATATATTTCAAAGAACTAATAAAAAATGAGGAAAAGATTTCTTCCTAAGGTGTCATTAAATATTTTTCTTTTTTTCTGATATATTTTTTATTAGATATTTTCTTTATTTACATGTCATATGATTTCTCCTTTCCCAGTTTCCCCTCCAACAAACAAAAACAACAAGAACAAACCCCTGCTCCCTCCCCTCTCCCCATGCCTGCCACCCCACCCTCTCCCACTTATTGGCCCTGGCATTTCCCTACACTGGGGCACTGAACCTTCACAAGGCCAAGGACCATTTTTCTATGAATCTATCATTTAGTATAACAGTTATAAAATATATTGGAAATGAATTAGATTATTCCCTTTGCCTAAATCTGAGTTTATTTTTATTCTTTATTTGGAGTCTTTCATATGAGGCTAATGAGATAGGTACACTAGGTTAAACCTACTCTATGAAGCAATTTCAAGAATAGCAGAAACAGTAAAGACTCTTTGATTACACTAAATGTTGTATGTTTTAGATTAAATGGCTCAGGAAAGAACAAGGTATAGAAATTTCTTTAATTTCAGCTTCTGTGATTATTTGATTTCTAAACATGGCAAAATTTTAAACACTTTATGAAGCTCCTTTCTGCCTAAAATAATCAAAATACCTTGTCATATTTCCTAGCATTAAATGAATATCATATGTCTCATTACTTTGTTCAATGTAGCATGCTGCCACAGACAATTTATGTCAAGGCTACAACACATAATACTTTTATTTTAGTGGGTCCAATACTTTGGACAAACCACTGTTGCTCATACACACACACACACACACACACACACACACACACACACACACACTCTCACACACACACACATATGTGTTTATATGTGTGTGTGTGTGTATAAAATCATTCATATAGATTTATATATGTGCACACACATGCTTGTGTGTGTGTTTATATGTGTGTGTACATATATATCAACAGAAATTGTGTCTGTTATTCCTCCTTCATAAGCTTATGGGAATGCAGTGTATTACATGCCATCAGCTTCTAAGGGATCAGCTATTCCCTGTAGGTAAGACCCTGAGGTCCACAATTTCATGAGTGACTCTAAACGTTCCTAAAAGCCCCTGGAATTTAAAATTGTGATTGCACCTTATAAATGCAACTTCAAGATATACTTCCAGGTCTTTATTTGAAAACCAGAATTTTTTCTCTTTAATTTTCATTTATGTATCATCTACTGTAAGCAATACCAGATTTCTAATATATTTGTCAAATAGTATATAGCTGAATTCTGGAGTTGAATATTGCTCTGAGACTCAGTCTAAGACTAAGGACAAAATGGTCTTCTCTACTTCTTAGGTACATTGAAGATGAAGCACATAGATAAGACCCCATCCTGGGGAAGGAGGGAAGCCCCTTGCCTCTAGTCATAAAGTGCTGGGCTTTAAAGTAGTTCAAGACTCACTTTCTTCTTTGTTGAACATCTACACTCAAATACTAGTCTTAGATCGTTTTTGTCTATGTGGAGGCATCACCTTATGAATTACATAATATCTGATACTTAGTATTTATATTTCAGTAGCATCCTAATTACTCTGGTTCTTTGGTTCAGCAGAAATTCTTTATGCTTCAATGTCAAGCACCTCTTACACTGATTAGCCCAGTGTGCAGATGCCTATGGCAATCTTCCTAGAATTGAATACCACCAATAACTAATGTGACAAAGGCAAAATTATATGTTCTCAAATCCATATGTATAATCATTAGGATCTTTAATTGCATCTCTTAAAAATGAAATGTTATAAAAATAATACAGTGAACAATATGTGTAGCTCTCAGAATGAACACATTTATTAGAATAATGCTTGCATTTTAAACTGCTCCTAGATGAAAAGCAAAGAGCATCTATATGCATCCATAGACCAAGGAGTAAGGCATAACCTGTGGTTATCCAAAACATCAAAATCTGGAAAGAGTTGAAAATGAAAGTGTCTATCAACAGAAGGATGAACCAGTGTCCTAAACAAGAAAAAAAAATGTTGCACCCATGAGAGATTGCCATTGATAATGTAAAGATACAGAAAATTACCAGTTGAATCCATAAAGGACAAATCCAAATTTTTGTCCATAACAAGACGGTTGATAGGAGCTAGCAGCCAAGTAGATTGGGTAGCAGATATTGAAACAATAACTCAGGGAAGGGAAGTCATGGACTCCAAAATTCAGAAATCTGAAGCTACTGGATCCTTGCCCACCCACCCTGACCCCCTGTCCCCAGCCAAGTAGTTTCTAGAACCATACATAACCCAGGGTATAGAAGTTGTTGGACCCAAAACTCAGAGCCCCAGCATGTGTCTGCTTGAAGGGATTGCAAAATGCAAAGCTCCTGGGATAATAGAAGGGCATCTGGCAAGGGCTAAACAGTACAGGGGACATCTGGCAGGTGGTGGAATCAGTGCAAGTCTCCTAGCAGTCACTGTGCAGGGAGGATCACAGATGGCAGGTCCTGGAAGAGTATGTGGTAGTACTGTAGAGCAGGTTGCTGGTGTAGGAAGAGCTACAGAAGGAACCAGGGCAGGTCAAGCAACACTTAAATGAGTGGGAAGAGAAGTTTCCAGAGCAACAGGTGATGTTGAGAGTATATGAGTTCAACTAGATGTAACTAAGAGATTCTGTGGAAATTTTCACAATGTGAAGAGATGGGCTTTAATCTTCTCAACAAAAGGTTTGGTTTGGTGCCCATCAGACACAGCCTTCCTTATTTCTTTGCCCTCTCTTTTACTGAAAGAGAGTACTGGATTCTCTGTACTTGCAATTTCACTCAAATACACTCCCCTATAGTTTATTTAGGGATGTAATTTCAGTAATACACAAAAAAAAGCTATCCCATATCTCAGAAATCTCATGACTATTTACACCAAAGGTTATCGAATACTATGCAGAAAAATTTCTTCTTTCATGAGAAAGAGAGAGAGAGAGAGAGAGAGAGAGAGAGAGAGAGAGAGAGAATGAGAGAGAGTATATGAGAGAGAGAATATGAGGGATATGCTTGCCTTTCTTGATATAAAATGAGAATAATCATTTTTCTTGTTTAAGAACTTGAAGCCTTACTTTGGGTTCTGTATAAAATGTACATCCTTGTACATTGTCTGCATCCTTTATAATTTTCCATAGCTTGTATGAGGGTCACACAATATTAGCATGTATTTCATCTCCAATAGCAGATATACATCAAGAAAAACTGAATTAATATTGAACGTGGGTAGAGAGGCAAAATAAGGTAATGTTTGTACATATGAGGCTTCAAGGTGAGGTACAGTCACAAGTCTTGACATTTAGAACTTTATGAATGAAAAAGTGATAAACCTATCAGGGACATTAGGAAAATGATACCTTAGATCTTGGGTGTGTCATGTGACCTGAGAGCATACCAGGGTTCATGTATGGAATCATGGTGGATCTCATTCTCACACTTTAAGAAACAGGAGATTCCTGAGGAACCGCCAAACTGATTTCCAGAGTGGTTGTACCAGCTTGCAGTCCCATAGGCAATGGACAGAGTGTTCCTCTTTCTCCACAACTTCTCCAGCATCTGCTGTCACCTGAGATTTTTATCCTAGCAATTCTGACTGGTGTGAGGTGGAATCTCAGGGTTGCTTTGATTTGCATTTACCTGATGACTAAGGATGTTGAACATTTCTTTAGGTGCTTCTCAGCCATTCGGTATTCCTCAGTTGAGAATTCTTTGTTTAGCACTGTACTCCATTTTTAAATAGGGTTATTTGGTTCTCTGGAGTCTAGTTTTGTGAGTTCTTTGTATATATTGGATATTAGCTCTCTATCAGATGTAGGATTGGTAAAGATCTTTTCCCAATCTATTGGTTGCCTTTTTGTCCTATTAACAGTGTCCTTTGTCTTACAGAAGCTTTGCAATTTTATGAGGTCCCATTTGTCAATTCTTAATCCTATAGCATAAGCCATTAGTGTGTTGTTCAGGAAAATTTCCCCTTTGACCATGTGCTCAAGTCTCTTCCCAACTTTAT
>JADRCC010545589.1:4146-18849 GCA_019843855.1 Hylomyscus alleni
ACTATGTCTGAGATCTAGGTATGTATAGAGAGGTTTCCATGGAGATCCTAGACCAAATCCCACAGTGCGATTCATAGGGCGGTATCATTAATGTCTAGTAAAAGGAATTTGTATATTATTTGTACCTAAAGGAAAAAGTTTAACGTAGTTCTACCAGTTCAACTCCTGAAAACTCTTTCTCCCATTTTTGCATATCCCCTCACCTGTACAGAGATTCAGTTATTCGATTAAAAGAATCTAGCAGGAGGTGGGGGGATGAGGAACTGGGGATCGCCACTAGATGGTCTCAGACACCAGGAAAGCAAGAGGCTCCCAGGACCCAACGGGGATGACTTTTAATTCGCAGAGAAGAGAAGGGGGACTAAAGCCTGTGGAAACCATTTCCAGCAGATAGGCACGCCCCAGGTCAAGGAATTGGAGCATCCACCTATTTCAAAGTTTTTAACCCAGAAACGTTCCTGTCCAAAGGAAGAAAGGGGACAAAAAATAGAGCAGAGACTGACGGAAGGCAGGGACTGCCCCACCTGGCGATCCATCCTGTCTGCAGACACCAGACCCTACACTGTTGCTGTGGTCAAGAGGCACTTGGCGACAGGAACCTGGTGGCAATGCTCCTTGGGAGGTTCAACCAGCAACTGACTAATGCAGATGTGGATGCTTGGAGCCAACCTTCAGACAGAGCTCAGGAGCCCCATGGGGGAGCTGGTGGAAGGACTGGGGGAGTAAGAGGGGGATTGCAACTCCATAAGATGAACAGCATTGGCTAGCTGGACCACCCAGTGCTCCCAGGGACTAGACCGGCAACCAAGAAGTATACAGGGAGGGATTCAGGGCTCCAGATATATATGTAGCAGAGGATGCCCTTGCCTGACAGCAATGAGAGGGAAGGCCCTTGGTTCTGTGGGATTTTAATGCCCCAGAGTAGGAGGATACTGGAGCGATGGGGCAGGAGAGGGTGGGTGGGTCGGGGAGCACCCTCATCAAGGCAGGGGGGGGCATGTGGGATGAGGGGTTTGTGGATGGATAGCCTGTAAGTGGGATAACATTTGAGATGTAAATGAATGGAATAATTAATTATTTAAAGAAAGAAGAAATATCTAGTCTTTTAACCTCCAGAACACTATGCTAAACTTTTGTCATTTTTTATGTCTTATGATTTCCTCTTCTGGATAATTTCTGGTCTCTTATTTATACTTCTGTCGGTTTTTTCAAATATTACTTGTTCATCCTTTGCTGGTCCATTTTTTCCTTTTCATCTCCCCATCTTCCTCTGCCATAGCCCCTCTTCCTCTAGTTAAGCATAGCAAATAGAATAATCTAGAACCCGAGTTAACATTTCTAAGCAATGACAGTATGGGTCTATCTCTCCCTTACACTCAGTATGTCAGACTGAACCCACTGATCTTTCTTTTGTACTTTGTCTATGTCCTTCTGAGAGTTGTCATCATCCTTCCACATTAGGCTAAGCAGAGATTCTCAACCCCTGACTGGAGACCCCTTTGGAAACTGAACAACCCATTTCATGGGGGTTGAATATCAGATATTCTGTATATCAGATATTTATATTGCTATTCAGAATGGTAGCTAAATTATAGTTATGAGGGAGTATTTTATGATTGGGGGCTCATCACAACCTGAGGGATGAAATATTAAAGAATCACAACATTAGGAAGGTTGAGAAACATGGGGCTAAAGTCCATAACTGTAATGCTTCAGTTGCTTATAGTCCCATCTAATCTGTGTATCACTTAACAATGGATCATATTCTGATAAACACTCCATTAGGTGACTTTAAGTAATTGTACAAGCCTAGGTGATATAAATAAATCAAGAGACATGGAAAACAGAAGCCATCTGAGGCTGCTATAGATGCAACAAGCATACTATTTATATAAAATTTTCATTATACACATGTATCAGAAAATTCTAAAATAGTAATGGCTGGGGTGGTGCTTGGTAGTATAATATAAGCTTAGCATGTCTCAGGCCCTGAGTTCAATATCAAGAACTAAAAATTAAAATGACAAAAAATGTAATATAAAAACCACACAAACTCTACTGGCATAGTTGTTTATTATTATTAGCTTTAAAATATGTATAAAAGAAATACACTCTAGAGTTATGATGAAGTAAATAAGCCAGTTAGTCATTTGTTGTCATCATGAAGTATGCAATACACACAATTTATGTACTAACCTTTCATGAAACTAGCAATGTATTATGATCATTTACACCAGCATCGTAATAGGCTCCTGAATAGCACTGCTTTACTTTAATGATAAGAATTTTTCAGCTTCCTTATCATCAACAAAACCACTGGTGGGTGGGTGTAAATTTCATTGCATGCAGTGATTTCCTTATACCACAGGACTGTGTTAGCATATCTACTGTTCTGGAGTCACAGGAAGCATTCATTATTGCAGAGAAGATTGAGAATCTGTTTATTACAGATCACTCTTCCCTTAACATGGCATGATAGATAAATGATTTGTACTTTTAGCCTGGATCTCAAGACATAAGCTGCTTCATCCATGACAGCTTTAGCAGACCACAAAATCAAGAAGTTATGTTTCCTTGACACCAGTCAAGAAATCCAAAACTGTGGAAGAAAGAATTCATCACATTCATAAACTTCCTCAGGTGAGAGCTCAGTATCCACAGCCTTCAGTTGCCTCTGCCATCCTCACCCCTGTCATTCTGGGCTCTACACTCTCTTCCTAGGCCAGTCCTATCTAGAAACAGATCTTGGGGGAATAGAAACATAAGCAGGAATGGACATTTCCCTCATTCATCGCGTAACTATGTTAGGAAAACAAAGTACACATTTCCAACCCATAGGTGAACAAAGGGTAAAACGCAAAGATGGACAGGTGTGACAAACAATCATGTCCCCCAAACCTAAATAGAGTCTGTGAGAACCCATTTGTCCTCAATTCTCTTAGTTCATCACATCCTTTCCCCAACAGAACTTTAGACTTAAGGTTTCCTAATGATTTGCCTTTCCAGCCCCTCAGACATCAGAATTTGAGAAGTAACATGAAGGTTACACTCTACTTCACTGCAGGCCTAAGTTCCTTTAGGCCTCACACTATCACGTGTGCCCTAGGAAAAAAAAATTTCCCTGAGGTGTGTGACTTGGACTTGTTGGAGAAACATAGGTCACCATGACAATATGCCTTAAGGGGCCATATCCCTGAGGAGGGACCTTTGTATTGATAAGAGCTGGCTATTGGCACTCTTGTTGGCTTTGGGGCCCAATTTGCTCAAGCTCTGTCCTGTCCTTCCACAAATAATCTAATTCCATGATGAAGTGTCACATCTAGTGAAGGGGGTCCCCTTCAGTAATAGACCATGCCTGCCCAGAAGCAGCAAGGAGCCAGGCATAACGAATATCAGAAGATGGGAAGAAAGTGACTGTGGGAGACAAGAAGCTAAAGAACAGGAGACAGGAGAGGTGAGCATTTCAAAGAAAATGTGTCATTACACAGGCCCTTCATCATTCCTTACAGTTCTCATGTCAAAAGCCCTTGACTTCCCCTGACCAACCAGGCTGCTTAAATTCTGATAAATGTCAATCCTTCAACATCTCATAGTGAGTGCCCTACTATGGATAAGTATATTCTTGGGTATAGACATGTTGATGATTGTATAATGGAATGGAATGATATATTTTTGGAATATGAGGTGATATTTTAAAACATGTACACAATGTGTAAAAAATAGATTAAGAAGGATAATTATCATTCACTTACCATGTCTTTGTGTTTGGAAACCTTCGAACTCTTTTCCATCAACAGTCAGTCCACTGTTCTGTAGAAAATTAAATCCTATTGCTTCTATCAAACCATGTTAGGGAGTCAATATCCAAACTTCCTCCATCTCTCTTTTCACTATATTCTCTCATCTCTAGCAAATGCTACTTCATTCTCTTCTACTTCAAGGTTAGCATTTTTAGCTTTCATGTATATAGGCACACATACAGTGTTTGTCTTCCTGTGCCAGCTAAATTTGTTCCATTTTGCTGAAATAGTAGATTTCCTCTTTTACATTTGTTTAATAATTTCCTATTTTGTGTATACATAATCATGTGAGTGTGCATGATGTGTGTGTATGTTCTGTTTCAATAATACCCATTCTAACTGTGGTCCTATGATACCCTACTATAGTTCCATGTGCATTTCATACAGGACATGTTTGAGTAAGAAAGTACAAAGCTCTGGAGGTCTTTAAGGATATTGAACAGGGTAAAAATTTTAAGGAGAAACTTTAAAAGGTTTAAAAATACAGTGATCAGAAGCAAGAACTGATATTTGTACGCTTACAGGAAAGCATCCCCAGGCCTAAAGCCATATTTATTATGTCAATATGCATACAGAAAAAATTAAATTTTATTTTTAAATATACATTGATAAACTCTGCCATTCATCAGTTGTCAAAACTTAACATTTATTGTTTGTCCCATTTCTCTGGTGGATCTACAAAATAGAAGTGAAGTTTGCTCCCGTGTATATACAGCAGTATCATCTGTGTTATTATCAGACCCACAATGTCCCAGGTCTTTAAAACAAAATATTCATCTTTCTATGTTAGTCATAGATAGAGATAAAGGTGCTTCAGCTCCTTTTATTGACAGCACATAAAAAGTTCTCAGAGCCTACACCAGGCTAGCATGTTCTATTGGTACGTCTCCTTTAGGACAATGACTTCAGTGTTTCTCAGTTATAGACCCGCTATATTGTTTGACAGAGCATTGAAATTCACTTTGTGTTCATCAAGAGAAGAATTGAAGGAAAATTGAAAAAAAAAACCAGTAATCTTAGATTTCTCTGGAAACAGTGTTTCTGTGTGGAGGGCTGTATTTTTCTGTCTTTAGATGAAGGCATACTCTCTATGCTGAGGCATCCTTAAAGGCAGAGAAACAGGCCATTAAAATTTCACTCTCATAGCATGCAGAAGGTTGGGGCTGGATGAGAATTCAGCCAGATTTTGCTGTTGTAAATAGCCAATTTGGATCAAGTGATGTTCTTGTATTATCAGGTCCATACATCTATGGAATCACCAAGATTTTATTACTATTATTATTGTTATTATTATTATTATTATTATTATTTATAAAATAATGAATTGTTTCACTCTGAAGGCAAATTATTCTCAACAAGGAAATGTATTGGGAGGGATATCAAGACCCCACCACTACCACTACACACACCACTATTAATTTCTACTTAGAATGCAAGTCCCCAAAGTAGAAGAGTGCATTTCAAGATAAACATGACAGTTGAAATTTCAGGCTCATCTGTCCTGTCATGTCCTGATAGCAGGATGTAGCCCTGTTACAATGAAATGTTTAGAGGTCAAGCAGGAATAAGTAAGGAAGAAGTAAGAGGTTCCCAGGAGTAAGAGCAAACAGATTTAAAAAACAAAACAAAACACACATACACAGGGAGAGGGAGGGAGGGAGAGAGAGAGAGAGAGAGAGAGAGAGAGAGAGAGAGAGAGAGAGAGCGCTAAACATGACATAAGCATCCACAGAGCCCAGATAGATTCAGAGGAAGTAACCTGAATTCAGTACTTAGGAATCTTTGTGTCTCAACCTCTACACAGAGCATACATGTAGAAAAGAGAGGGAAATATATACAGTTCTTAACATAGGTCAAATTTTCCTTGCCTGGAGGGGAGGTCCTTGGTCAGTCTGACTAGCAGACAGGATCCTGCTGCCAGCCCCAAAAGGGGATGTTATGTGTCACTGAGCAAAGGGAGGGAGTTCAAGCCATAGGCACAATTGAGCACAATGAACAATGAGTGCTGGTGCTGGCTTGCCTTGAAGTCAGCAGATAACTTAAGTCATCGTGGGCTTCAGGAGGAAGGAGATATCAACAAACGTGTGCATAGGAGAATGGAAAGGTTTCCTGGACTCCTTCCAACTCTCAGTTCTCTTCCAACTTTTTTCCTCTGTATTTTAAAAATGACCCTAGACGAGTTAAAATTTTAGCCAGATTTTATACAGTGCTGCAACAAATAATTGCATTTTGTGTTTGTCTCAATTTTTAAATCTATAAAACATGTACATGAATGAAGCTACTTGAGGTAGTATAATATATATGTATGTGTATGTGTATGCAGAAATGGGACTGACATCTATTCCACTGACATTTGGTCGGGGCTTATTGTTTCTTATACTGCTGTGTATACAGGGAACAGGGCAATGAAGCCATGTCCCTTGGCAAACCTCCCTCTGCTCTGGCAACTTTGGCATCTGAACTTCGATGCCTTGCTCTGGAGAAGCTATAAGGCTTTACTAACTCATGAAAGCATCTAGCCCATCCTTTCAATGTTTTCCAAATTGAGGCTAAGAGGCACACAGGAGTACAATTTTTCCCCAAGATCAAGGTAGGGAATCCTGCCAAAGGAATGGTGGCCTGATCCTCATCCAACTTTCTTTTGAACACTTCCAAAAACCCATCTGTTTGAGAAAGAGCTGTTTCTCTTTCCAACGTTCCTATTCAAAAACAATTTCTTCTTGATAAGGAAAAGGCATAATTGTGTGTTATGGTCTGACATTGCCCCACAGTGTAAGTTAAGAGTTTCAGGGCCAATCAGCATAGGAAGAAGGTAGGACAGATCATGAAGTAGCAAATTCTTCCTGCATGCTAAACAAATTGTCAGCTAATAGATCAATATGAACAGTTTTGATAACAGATTGCTGTGTAATTTCTGCACATAACTAATCACATGTTGAAATAATTTGGTGTCATTGCTACAGAAAAGTCACTTTCATTCTCAGGGCCATTGTGTCAGCTGGGGGATCTGGTTCACCACTGTTCAGCGTTCTACCATAAGATGCAAGAGTGGAATTGATGCTGGAACCTTCCTCATTTGGGATAATATGTAGTCATGGATGCATATAATAAAAAAAACTACAATTCACATTAACAGAAGATGGCTTTTCAATAAAATTTTCGTGTTTTGTCTAATATAATTTTTCAAATGTTTACAGATATTTATACTGTTTAGGCTAAATGTATGCTAATTATATAATACCTAGAGGAAAATCTTTTATAAAGTATTTGTGATTTCAATAGTACTGAAACAACAATCAAAAGAGAAAAACACCCACATAGATACAGAAGAATCCATAAAAGAACTGCAATTACGAAATGTCCTCTATTGCAATGCCTATAATATAATGGCTGTTAATATTACTATTTACATTCATTTACATAATTTAAAACAAGCATTAATGAAAATCATAGCATCAACATTTAGATGATTTAGGTGAAGAGGTGACCTAGTGGTTTCATTTAGATTAGTATTCCCAATGTGGTAGGATTAGGGTCCTTTAACTATTTCAGTGTCAGAATAAAATAGTCAAGAACATGACAAATCACTTTTTAAAGTTTTACGAGGAAGCAATGTGATAGACTTATATCCAACTGATAATTAAATGTTCCTGTCAACCATATGCTTATAAGTCAGATTTGCAACTTTCCCAACACTCTGTTGAAGAAGTCAGGTCTCTGGCAGTGTTGATAGGAGACCAGGCAAGCATAGCAGAACGGACAGCTAGAGCAGGATGACCTCCTACTTTATAGTCTTGCCAGTTTCCTGTGGCTACTACCATTTCATTTACCATGGCAATGGTGGTTCAAAACTATATTTTCTTCTTGAGTCTTTCGTGTTCGAAGTCTGAGGTCAAGGTACTAGGAGAGCCATGATTCTTCAAGAAACTTTGGGAGAGAAATATTCTTCAACTCTTCTAGTTTCTGGTAGCTTTTGGCATCCTTTAGTTTGTAGCCAAATTATTATAGTCCTTGAGACCAGTCACATCTTCAAATCTCTCTCTTTATGTTGTCTTCTCATTTGTAGTCCAGTCTCATATTTCCTTCAAGCCTTCCTTTAAAGTCTCTTGTGATTGGATGTAAGGGCACCCTGTTAATTCAAGACAATCTCTCCATCTGGCAATTATTAATTTACAGTATTAATTCAATCACATTTTCAAAGCTTTTGTAATAGTCACAGGTTCCAGAGATTAGAACATGTAAAGCTTTTGGTTTGGCCTCCCAATAAACTTGACTTTAGCTGTATCTCTCTCTCTCTCTCTCTCTCTCTCTCTCTCTCTCTCTCTCTCTCTCTCTCTCTCTCTCTGTGTGTGTGTGTGTGTGTGTATCTCTCTGTGTTTATGTTGTGTGTGTGTTTGTGTGTTTGTGTGTATGTATGTGCATACATGTACATGTGTGCATGAGTGTGTGTGTGTGTTTGTGTAAGTGTGCATGTGAATGTATGATCATGTGGATATGTGGATATAACACACAACTTTTACATTTCTTTTATAGAATATCTGACTTTGTTCTCCAAGATAGTACTGAACTGTTGGCTTCAATCCTCCTGCCTCATGCTCCTGAGTAGCTAAGAGGACAAGAATAACTGCTCTGTCTGGCATGGGCAGTCAACTAAACCAGTTCTAGGGATGAAACATTGAGACTCTGGTACAAGAAATGACCTCAGAAAGATTAAAGAAAGCTCTTTTCAGAGTACTTCTTCATCTCTGTACTGGATTGTTTCTCCAACTGTAATGAACACATTTCAAAATACTTCTTCCTGCTGAGCTGTCTTACACTGTAGCTCCAGCAGTCACTAGGTTTCCACAACCTCCTAGTCAATTTCTCTTCAGCGACAAGTTCCAAAGACCTGCCTTGGTGTCCTTCTTTTATTATTTCATTCAATAAACATGGAGGGAAAGTGCTCTGGGGCTTGGGGGCTTGTAGTTGTTCCTGAGGAAAGAGAAAGAAGAGCATATCATAGATTTTTAAAATTATTCAATACTAAGACTCAAAATAACAAAGCAATTTTAAAGTCTCTAAGCTAGTATTCACTGAATACTTAATGTAGTTGAGGTCGTTAGTTACTGAGTAGCATCTTCAAGTGTGAGAATGTTTCCCTTGAAACTGAACAGTGAAGGGGAAACATCTAGTGAGAGTTGGTAATACCATGAATTATTGAACATCTATAGGCTTGTAACCTGTTCAAGGGTGTTACTACTTTGATGCACCTGCCCTTTAGCCTTTCTTATTCCTGCTACTTTTGCAGGCATTCAAGTGGACTGGCACCATGAGAAATCTGAGCAGAAGCCACGTGGAGGAGTTTGTCTTGGTGGGTTTTCCTACCTCTCGACCCTTCCAGCCGCTCCTCTTTGTTTTATTTTTTGCAATTTATCTGTTGACATTACTGGAAAATGTACTCATTGTTTCTACGATCTGGCTCACCCCAAGCCTCCATCGCCCCATGTACTTTTTCCTTGGTCATCTCTCCTTCCTGGAACTATGGTATATCAATGTTACTATTCCCAGACTCTTGGGAGCCTTTCTTACCAAGGACGGTAGAGTCTCTTATGTAGGCTGCATGACCCAACTGTATTTCTTTATTGCCTTAGCCTGCACTGAGTGTGTCCTGTTGGCGGTTATGGCCTATGATCGCTATCTGGCTATCTGTGAACCCCTTCGTTACCCTACTCTCATGCCTCCCAGACTAGCCACTCGCCTTGCAGCTGCTTCTTGGGGCAGCGGGTTCTTCAGTTCCATGATGAAGCTAGTTTTCATTTCCCGGTTGTCCTACTGTGGGCCCAATATCATCAACCACTTTTTCTGTGATATTTCCCCACTGCTCAACCTCACTTGCTCAGACAAGGAACAAGCCGAGCTAGTAGACTTCCTGCTGGCACTGGTCATGATTCTTCTGCCTCTAGTGGCCGTGGTTTCCTCATATGCTGCCATCATTGTAGCCATCCTGAAGATCCCTACAGCCCAGGGACGCCACAAAGCCTTCTCTACCTGCACCTCCCACCTGGCAGTGGTTGTCATCTACTACTCCTCCACTCTCTTCACCTACGCACGGCCCCGAGCCATGTACACCTTCAACTACAACAAGATCATCTCTGTGCTCTACACTGTCATTGTCCCCTTCCTCAACCCAGCCATCTACTGCTTAAGAAACAAGGAGGTAAAGGATGCCTTCAGGAAGACCATTCTGGGAAGATGCCACCCTCCTAGGGATGGTCCAGATTGATGTGTGACAGATCATGGCAGAGAGGAAAAGAAGTCTTGCTAAGGATTTGACTATCTATCACAGATGGTCTTACAGGGAATATCAATGTCAATTGGTCAACATTTCAAGTACTGTCTGGGAACCTCCTAATACATACAAAAACCGAAAAACCGTTGATAGTGTATAAACATTTCCAAACTAAGGTTGGATTAGCTGTGGTAGAAGGCTTCCAATGAAGATGCCCTAAATACCATGCCTTTTCACTTTGGGGTTTTGGTTTGCTTGTGTTTTGTCTTACTTGTTTTCTGGTTGCTTTGATTTTACTTTAGAAGGTTCCAGGGAGAAAGATATTGGAAAGAGAATGATTTTAGGGTGGGTAGGGAGGAAAAAAGGATCTAGTGGGAAGTGGGGAGGGCAAAACCCATGACCAAAAATATTGTATGAAGCATTTTTATATAAAAATTTTATTTAAAAACTGAAGATTTCTTAAAATATGTCAAGAGTCCAAACAAAGGTGTGTCTATCATAACCCTACCATGATTAATTTCAAGACTGCCTAGGAAAAATTGTTTCACAACCAGTTTGAGATTCTCTGCTTTATATAAAGATTATTATTTTATGTCTAAAAACCTGAAATAACGGGATCTTCAAAGACCCATATTCTCAAATTCTACTTCCATTAAAAACTGTAAAAATATATATTATTTATAACCTAAGATTAAATTTCATGGACTCTTATAAACCTAATTTCAACAGATCTCAAAGACACTGACAGTCAAGATGTTGGTATTCAGTCACAGGTACATGAAGATGGCTGAGTACCCTTGTGGTCTCTCCTTGTGATCTCTCCTCTTGAACCTCAGGAGGATACTAAGTTGGTTAGCTTAGTGGATATTGATTAAGTAGTCAACAAAAATGCATTAGAAAGCTTCTAATCAGTGCTACCCATTACTGCCTGGACCACAATATTTATCAAATACATGAAATTTCACCCCTAGTCAAAGAATGAGAAGAGAAAACAATATAAAACAAGAAAATAGCTGAGATCCAGAGACTAGACAAAGACTTCTCTCTTCTGAATGAAATGTGTTGCTTTTGCACCCTAAAGTGTAACTATTCTACCAAATACTTTTGAGTTTCGAAAGTTGTTTGAGCTTTTTAGACATGATGTCACCTCCATCTGATTTATACATTTGTTTTCTCAAACTTTTTTGCACATTGAACCAAATCAGTAGAACATATAAAAGAATAAAATAAACATGACATTGAACATATTCCAATAACACAGATTGTCTCTATACATTTTCCTATACTAAGCCAGGCTGTGTGTGTTGAGAAAAAACAACACTATGGATATTCTATGAAATAACCTGCATCAAACAGCAGAATTGAAAGCAGCCTTAAACCCTTCTGTCCATGTGATTTCATTTCTACTGCAGTCCCTGTTAGAGAGTTACTGAAAGCATGGAGTTTATGGTGAAAATTCCAGACCTAGAAACAACAAATACTAGGTGGATCCTAGAGTTGCTGCTTAGGACTCAGACAATCATAAGCAAGGAAATTTAAATCTTTATTCAAAATTTCTCTCCATCATGAAAATAACAGCAACTACCTCATGAGCTTGTGGATACTAAATAAATGTGATGTGTCTAAGCAAAGGATTTTTTTTAAAAAAAATCTTCTCTGTGGAGAGATTTATTTATGGATACTGGAGATTAATTTCCTACCCATTATGACTCAGAAAACTGATAAATGTTGCTAGGCAATATTACTAATGATACTTATCTGTAATTGACCTCCAGCTGGGGAAATTTTAAAAAAAGAAATCCAACCTTCAACTATTTTTTCTCTCTTGCGCTCTCATTTCCACTGAGGTCTAGAAGGTCTGCATACACATGGATCTGTTCTATAGCAATGTTGGCCTCATGGAGTTGAAGTCAAAGTGGATTCTGCACTCTATTGTACAGACCTTATATTATTGTAGATAAGATTTTGAGTAGCAGTTTTGCCTGCTGCCAGCTTTCATTGGTCTTTACCTGTAAGACAGACTCCTATTACTGCTATGTTGAGTCATTTAGTTTCCTATTCCATATGTTTCTCCAAGTTCCTTTGATGTCAAGAACAGAGTTCAGTAGTGTATTTAATTGTGTTGTAGACACTAAGAAAATCTGGAGTATAACAGAATTAACTAACAGTAAGTATTCATTAGATGGTAAAGGTTCATTTCCATCATCATCTCATCAATGTTAATACCATTCAATGCTTTCTAACAGGTAGTGCTCTCTTGTGAACTGTGTGCTAACCTCACTCAAATATTAAGGATTGGTATTTTTCTAAGACATTCATGGAAAACAAAGATCCAGGAAGCCTTGTAATTATTTGTAAAGATAGTAAACTGATTAATAGGTTTAGCATTTCTAATTATAGAATATAAAATGATTCCAAGGTGTCATTGGGTTGAGTAAATGAAGTTTCTACTCTCTTTTTCATTTATTAAAATAGATCTTGTTTTACCCAATATATATTTCTTACTTTTTCGCTTGTCTTTACTCCACCTAGTTCCCTTATGTTTCCCTGCCCATCTGAATCCACTCCCTTTTTTCTCATTAGGAAGTAAACAGGCATCTAAGAGATAATAATTAATAAGATATAGCAAAAATGCATCAGAATAGGACAAAACACACAAGGATGAGAAAACACAGGATCCACTCTTCTGATACATCCAAAGAAATACATCATAACATCAAGTATAGATATCTCCTCTGGGTAAAAGAATAGAAAATACATATTCCAAACAACTGGACTTAGGCAAGCCAATGTATCCGTTTTAATATCTAACAAAACAGACTTCAAACCAAAACTAATCAGGGAAGAACAATCCATACTCATCAAAGAAAATATGCACCAAGAAGACACTGCAGTTCTTAACATCTATGTACCAAACACAAGGACACCCAAGTTCACACAATGCTAGGGCCATAAGACGTTTCTCCTCTTAAAAGGGATAAATATACGTCACGAGTCTTGGTTAAAATATCAAGCATAAAACATGATTCTTTCCTTAGCCATTTTAGCCTAGTTTCCATACTTGGTACTCTTGTATAGGTATGTTTTCCCTATAGAAGAGGGCGAGCCAGGCAATGCCACCAAATAAGAAAACCACTCTTCTCTTGTGACATTCATTCCCAGTATCCAGTGAGAACATTTTTGCATTGTTTTATGTAAAGTGTGGAAGGTTTTTACCATGTATTAATTGATGTTGATGGGTTTCATACTATTTCATTCAGATTTGTCTCTAAATATTCTGCTATTTTTGTCCAGTGGGCATTTGACTCAAATGTACTATCCAAATGGCTTGCTATTGATTCATTTCCAATGTATGAAAGAAATAAGGAACTGGGAAGATAGTTTGGCAATTAAGAATACTTGGAGTTCTTGGAAGGGACCCAAGTTCAACTCCCAGAACCCATACTAGAGGCTCCTACTTGTCTATAACTCCAGCTTCAGAACATCCAAAAGCCATCTCTGGATCCATTTTGAGAAAAGGTCCCATATATCGCTGTTTGGTCTCAGTTTCATTGTGGAGTGAATGGCGACCTTGAACACCTAAGTCAACTGTCTCTGCCTCCTGAGTGTTGGATTGCAGGTATGCACTGCCATATCTGTTTTATGTGGGAGTAGGAACTCAATCCAGGGGATTCACACAATGCTAGGCCAGCACTACACCAACTGAGTTCCACCCCCATCCTGAGATATCTTCTGGAGAAGGTGAGACTAGCACAGAGCCGTGATTTTGTTCATTTTGTTTGTTTGATCGATTGTTTTTCACTTTCTGAGTTTAGATTTGATGCCTGGAGCAGCCATCATTAAAGGAATAATCATGAGGATTAAATTAAGAGACTGAGGTTGACAATGTGCTTCAAAATCGTGAGCCAAATATTAAATTATAATAATCCTATAATGTATAATTTAATGATGATAAATTGGAATGGGTAATTATTAAATTATAGTTAACCCATTTTTTCAACACATTTTAAGCACCTTCTGAACTTCATTAATGTTCAACCTTTTGTCATTTTCAATATCATTATGCACTTTTTGACCAATATACCTATTTTATTGATCATTTGTCAAAACAAATCTTAAACTATGGTTAGAGAATGGGCTTGATCATTTTAATTTTAATTTTTCTATTAAACTCCTTTACACTTTGTCATATATTCTCATAGACTGGTAAAATAATTTTTAATTTTTAATTTTTTTAAAGATTTATTTATTTTATTTGTATGAGTACACTGTAGCTGCACAGACGACTGTCAGCCGTCATTTGACTGGTGGGAATTGAACTCAGGATAGCCCTGCTCACTCCAGTGTAATTCACTGTAGCTGTCTTTGGACAGCACCAGAAGAGGGCATCAGATCTCATTACAGGTGGTTGTGAGCTGCTGGGATCCGAACTCAGGACCTTCGGAAGAGCAGTCAGTGCTCTTACCTGCTGAGCCATCTCGCCAGCCCAATTTTAATGTTTTTAATAACATTTGTGTTGAGTTGAGGTTTTTGTGTAATATATTCAGATTTTATTACTCACTTCCTCCAACCCCTCCCAGGTCCATCCCCAACCTCCTTATCCACCCATCTACATGTTCTTTCCCTCATGAAAAA
>JADRCC010545591.1:0-10523 GCA_019843855.1 Hylomyscus alleni
CTGTCTGTCTGTCTGTCTGTCTGTCTGTCTGTCTGTGTCTCTGTATCTAAATTCTTTCAGTGGCTATAGCATTGAATATATTTGGTTGGAGAAGATGTTATATAATTCACAGCATGTAAGTTTCAGTTGTTACCCTTGGCATAGCTTACACAGAAGGCACATACATAGATAGGGATGCAACAATGTTTTTGTGTCCTTTGTAATGATGATAAAATTCCCTGTGTTTCATTATGAACGGAACAGTTGCAGTCTTGTTTAAGCATCATGAAGCCTTGAAAAGATAACACTTGCTTTCCTTTTTCTTCTAAGGGTAACTGAGGTTGCTTTTTTTCTCTAAATACACTGTGTATTCTCAACTCTGTAGGAACGGCTCCTTTAACCAGAGATGTGCTACACACTACTGCAAATAAATTTTATCTTGGATTATGATAAGATAATGATTACTAAGTGTTGAGTCTACCATGGAGCTGGGATAATGACACTTAACTATAAAATCTGTTTCTTGCCCCTCTGACTATCAATTATAAGTAGGTAATCTGCCACAGAATCTCATGATGAAGATTTATCAAGAAGAAGAGAGGAAAGCAGAGATCAAAGGCATATTTCTCTCCTCCTACCATCCATCCCCAGCTCTTAGAGGCTGGCCTTGTTGCACACTGAGAGGCTTTGAAAGGACAGGCAGTATCACACACAATGATGTCCTGGTAAATGTGGAACATTTGGTTCTCAGGGAAAGCAAGCAAGCAAGCAAGCAAGCAAGCAAGCAAGCAAACACGTCTTGACATGTAGTTTTGGCGATATCAGCACTCCCATGCTGGCAAACTTCAAGCTTCCATTCCGACCCCAGTGCTGGATAAAGATGTGCAGGACCATCAGCTCTGCTGATAAGGACCCACACCCTGCTTCCATGTGCTTCGAAGATGAGTAGTGCTATATTGTAAGAGGTGTTGTATTTTTGGACAAAAAAAAATGTTTTGCAGTATTTGTTACCCAGAATTTTGATAGTGTATTTAGACAGAGATTCCTAGGATAGTATGTGTAATGGAGGACAGTAGCAGTGGTGGAAGGCAGGGGAATTGAAAGAGGAGAGATTAGTTATGCAGACAAAAGGGGCTATTTTGTCCTTTGATTTTGTTCACAATGCCTTGCACTGTGCATCCTAGTGGGTTCTAGTGGTTTGCAGATTTCCCACTGTGCTGGTTACCATTTGGTCGACTGCCACGTTACAGATAGCGAGGCAGCCATGTTCTGCTGCGTGAGTAAGTACGGCTGCTGCTGTGTGTACTGTCCTCAGCGTGTTGTTGGTGGAGTTGTGAACATGGGTATTTGCCCAACGCTTTTGAGTAACAAGTGTCCAGACCTCAAACCTTAGTGTCAGCAATGTCTTTCTTCTGGTTATGTCTTTCAAATCCCCAGTTATCTGTAATTCATAGATCTCCACATCTTGCATATTGAGGTTATTGAATCACAGAAATAACTAAAAGAGATCCAATGCCGTTCTCCTCCCCCCAACACAGAACAAAGGAAAAATAGATTAATCTAAAGATTTATTAAGCAAATAATTTAATAATAATAAAATATTTTTTATGTTTCAGTTAAAAATCTATAAAAGGCTTTCATATGAAGCTTGCTGAACAGAACTAAATGCCTTTTTAAGAATGGTCTTTGGTTTAAGATAATATTTAGAGTTCTACTCATGGTCTTCACATACCAAGACAAGCGTCACTTTTTACCAAGCAAACTATTCACACAAAACACATACAAAATAAATTTTAAAGGACTTTGTTTGGTGCCATTTCAAATACAAAAAAAGCAGAGGGTGGCAATTTCCTTTGTTTAATCAGAGTCTTTGTGCCTAAATAGTCTATGGATTAATGTGTCTAAAACATTATATTATTTTTATAGCTTAATCTACCAGATACAACTTATGCCCGTTCAAGGTTTCTGCATTGAGCATTGATATAGGAATCTCAAGGTATTTAAATATAGTAGGTAAATATAAGATAGGAAGATCCACAAGGGGCCGTCCTGAGAGTTGATCAAACGCATTGCAAAGGGAGGAACTCATGGTCCTTCCTCTCTGCATCCTCCCTTCTGCCTGCCTTTTTCTCCCCACAGCTCCCACCCTTACCTCTGGTTCTGCCCAGCCCAGTAGAGCCCCTGCACCTTCCTACTTGTAATTTGTCGCTAATCAGCTGTCACTGTCATCGCCGTGATGAGAGGTTCTTCGCTGGCTGAGGGTAATGGCCTTAAAAGTCACGGAGTCAATGTCAATGGGATCGCTCCAATTCAATCGCTGAGCTGAATGAGGGATGGCACCTGCTGACATTAGCACTCATTTTGAGCTCAAGCATCTGGGCCCCAGTAAATAACCATCAGTGGGTGGGTCTGGGGGACAGGTCATTAGCCCCACGAAAAATAAATATCGCTTCCCTTGATGGCTGCGAGTAATTTAGCTCAGACGAGGAAATTTCACCCTAGATTAAGTATGATGAGCCAATATCAGTCAGAGGAGGCCAAACACTGAGAGCTTGATGAGATAGAGGGAAATTTATATTCAGCTGGTTGCATGCGAGATGAGCTCAAAGAAACGGTGTACCCTTCCAACCCATCTTCCTGTGCACACCCAATGGTGGCCTTATCGTGGCTTGCCTCTTCCTTGTTAATACTTTTGGGAGGATGGGCACTTAAAGGGGGTGTTGGAGACAAGGTTCAAATATCCTCCGGTTTGCCTTTGTGATTTTATGCTGTAGCATAGAACGTCCTGGTCTAGCCTTTTAGCCAGCTTTTGGCTGGTAGAAGGGCTTTGCCATAGCTTCAGGCTTTCACACGCAGACCACCCCTCCTGAGAGAGCAGATCCAGTTTTAATTGCATTGGAGGGCTTGGGAGCTCCTCTCCTGCTGCTAAATGGCTTGGGAGAGGCAGAAAAGTTGATCCTGGTCCCTTCATTGTTATGAATTCTGAGGGCAAAGGAATTACTACCTTTGATTCACAAGAAAATCTTTTTATTTGCCCCACTAATAAAATCCATCAAACTCAGAAGGTTTATTAATAGAAGTCTTTATTAGAAACAGTTTGGCTCACTTTAAAATCATATTTTATATCCATATAACTCTGCCCTCAGCCCACTTTCTCCCTCATTGAGCCAGATATATCTCAAAACAGGGGAGTCTGGCTTCCCTAGCAGTTCCTTAAAATAGGTATTGAAGCTAATTTATGTTTCTTGCTGTCTCCTTTGATAACAGATCTGGGAAGTATTTCTAATGGAAAATATATCATCTACTAAAATATTTTTCTAAGCAAATACGTACACCTGACAATGAGCCAAAATTTTAATACTGGCTTTAAAGGAAGATTTGAATCTTGAATTGTGTATCTGAATTTTTTGATTGTGGGATGCATTTTATTACAGAGTGTTGGAAAGTGGTAAAGAAAACACATCTAAAAGGGCAGGAGAGGGGGATTAGTGGTTACTAGCACTTCCTGCTTTTGCAGAGGACCCTGGTTTAGTTCTTAACCTCCTATACCTCCAGTTCTGCAGAATCAAATGCCTTCTTCTGAACTCCAGGATGTTAGGCATGAACATGTTGTATATACACACATGCTGGAAAAGCACTGAAACACAGAAAATAAAAATAAAAATAAATCTTGAAAGATTACATACTTGAGGTGAACAAGGGGTGAATCAGGCAGAGATGTGGATTGCAGTTGGATTACATGGAGCATGGTATCAGTCAAGATCTCAGATAACTTAGATTTATAAGAGTTCAACAGGCATTTCCTGGCTGAATTAATAGAGACCTGATATAATTATGAGAGGCATCACAGACAGACAGACACACACACACACACCTGTAAGGCTTCAGTTATCTATCAGAGTGATAGTCACACTGTAAATCTACAAATATTTAGATAAGTATTTATTCTTGACTGTAGTGATCACTTAATATTAGATAAATGAATGATGAACAAATATTTGCTTGAAGGCTCTTCTTAGAAATGTTAAGTTCCAGAGTTTTAGGGACCAAGTCTGAAATAGCTACATTCCTAGAACCAAACTTAGGGTATCTTATACAAGAGTTAACCAATTAATAATTTACAAATAAGCAAGTAAGTAAACACAATGTTTTAGTATTACTGAGAACCAAACCTTGAATATGCTAAGCAAGTGTTCCCCCACTGAGCTGTATCTCTAGTTCACGTGTGAAACCTTTTGTTAAGTCTTAAGTGTCAGGTACTGTTTGATTTGATTGTGAAAAGCTTGGTCCATAATGTTGAGGTGTGTGTGTGTGTGTGTGTGTGTGTGTGTGTGTGTGTGTGTAGTGATAACATCACAAACAATGTATTAATCTACTGATAGATTCCTGATTAGTTGACATAATTTGGACATTGTCTTAGTGTTTCATTGCTGTGAAGAGACATTGGTGTGAAGAGACACCATTACCAGGGCAACTTTTATAAAGGCAAACATTTAATTAGGGTTATCTTACAGTTTCAGAGATTCAGTCCACTATTATCATGTTGGAAAGTATGGCATTGTGGAGGCAGACTTGGTTCTACAGTAGGCAAGAGTTCTACATCTTTATCTGAATAAGGCCAGGAGGAGTCTATCTTCTGTACTGGGCAGAGCTTGAGCTCTAGGAGACCTTAAAGCCTACGTACACAGTGACATACTTCCTCCAACAAGGCTACACTTCCTAATAGTGTCACTTCTCATGGGCCAAGCTTATTCAAACCACCACAGAAAATGCTAAAAACTAGGAGGTAGAGTTTAATTAGAGGAAGCATCTCTGGGAGCACAGCTTGGAAGGGACTCTGTGGTCCTTGGCCTCTTTCCTCTCTCTTCTGCCTCTTCCTTTTTCCTGTGTATTAGGAAGTAAGTCTCTTTCCCTGTCCTCTATATTCTGTCTTATAAAAGACCCTCAGCACCGGAGATAGCTGAACTGGCCCCGAAACTTCTTAAAACCATGATCTATGATAAATCTTTCTTTGTAAGCTTGTTGTATGTCAGATATTGTGCTAGAACAATGAGAAATTAACACAAACACCCTGTGAACTCTAGTGGACTTGTTCAAACTTGTGACATTGAGAGACAGTGTTCTTTTTGTTTGTTTGTTTGTTTGTTTTGTTTTTCGAGACAGGGTTTCTCTGTGTATCCCTGACTGTCCTGGAACTTACTCTGTAGAGCAGGCTGGCCTCGAACTCAGAAATCCGCCTGCCTCTGCCTCCCAAGTGCTGGGATTAAAGGCATGCGCTACCATGGCCTTGTGAGAGACAGTGTTCTTATCTACACAAGTCTCTCTTGACAGCCACTGAGTTACAAAAAATTTTAAAAAAGAAAAGAAAAAAGAAAAAGGGAGGATCAAATAAAAAAAATAACAAAAACCCTTCCAATGTTTAAGTAAGTTACTCTTTTGTATTGTGTGTGCCTCATCTATAGGTAACCCTGGGTCACAGACTAGACGTTCTGGGAGATGTATGGTATGTACAGAGCAGAGCTTATTATTTCATATCTGTACTAACATCCATATAATAAAAAAGTTGAAGAAGAATGACAACATGAGCCTTCTGTCTGCAGTTTCTATGAGATGATCTGGTGCTTGCAAAAGGAATTGAGAGAGTACTTCTGCACAATCAAGGTTCTTTGAGAATTGCCGTGGGAAAGAAGCCATGGCCCCAGAAGCATGGGAGTATGAGTACAATGGATTTATGTTTGGCTCTTCATTAAATGTACACTCCCACCAAGGACAAAAAGAAGGAAAGTGTGTTTGGATAAAAGATAAAAGTGAAAGTTGAAAAGAAAAGGTAGAGTTAAATATATCTGTCTACATTATAATCATGCATATATGATAAATAAAGCAAGTGTAACATCTCGGAAGGGACAAATCTCTCAAAGTGTATGGAAGCTCTGTTTTCCAGAGGCCCAGGAGAAATGCTGTTGTGTTCTGTTCTGTTTAACCCCAACAAGAATAATAGACTCTTCTATTAGCACATGTGAGAAAGTCCAGGCTCTGGGTAGATTCATCTGGGTAGGTTTTACTCAATGAAAGGTCTTTGTCAGAAATGGCCTTTTTGACATGAGCCTACTGAATACAAATAGATACACATATACATCATACACACACACTGTATATATGTATACACACACACATATATATGTATACACACACACATATATATGTATATAATGAAACCTTGTGGATGCTAATTAGAGTTTTCTTGTATAGTGGCAGAAGTAACCCATCTCTGCATTAAAATGTAATGATGTAGTTATGCTAAACTTCTTATAAAAGTTTAATTGTAAACTTAACTCTTTTATACAAAATAAGTGTGTTTACTGAAAAAAAAAACAGTGTGCCCCATTTTGATAGTTTGAAAATAGGAGAATGATATAAATGTGGAATTCTTGGAACTTAGTAAGATGTTGTCACTACTAAAATGGTTGGGATTTTTGTAAGCTGTTATTGCCAGTAGGAATTCTTCTTAACATAGTCTGGAGTTTGGCAAATGGTTCTTTAATTTTTGATTATTTGATCATTTGTCATAGAAAAAGTAGCATTTGGCTTAACTAGATGTCTGAGGGTGTTAGTAGAAGGTGAATATCTCTCTATTGTTAAGTAAGATTTGGCATATTTTGTGCACTAAATATTCTGTAGTCCCTACTCCACCCATTTTGTCCTAGAGATCTGAAAATTCTTGATTTTGGAAGGTAAAAGTTAAACAATATATTCATTATTAAGATTTGTAAGTGTGTTTACACAAACTTGTATACATCACATACATTGGCTCTTAGTACTTTAGACTTACTTCATAAGGCAAGTTCACTGATTTTTGTGGTCGTTTAATCTCTGTAAGCCCCTATGAGTCCTGCTTACTTGAATCTATGGGTTATGTGCTGGTGTTTTCAACCCCTCTTGCTCCTACAATCCTTCCTTACCCTCTTCCTTGGGGTTCTCTGAGCTCCGCCTAATGGTTGACTCTGTGTCTCTGCATCTGTTCCAATCAGTTGCTGGATGAAGCTTCTCTGATGATGATTGGGCTAGGCTCTGATCTGTGAGTTTAGCAGAATGTCATTAGGAATCATTTCATTGGTTTTTTTTTTTTTTTTAAACTGGTCATATTTAGTTCTATCCTAGGTCTCTGGGCTGTCCAGCCTATGGTTCGTGGCATACGGACAGTGTTGGTCATGGGCTTCCTCTCATAGCATAGGCTTCAAATGGGACTCATCATTGGTTGGCCACTCCAATAAACTCTGAGCCGCCATTACCCCAGTACATCTTTCAGGCAGAACAAAGTACAGATGAAAGGTTTTGTAGCTGGGTTGGAGTCTCAGTCCCTCCACCTGAAGCCTGCCTGGTAATGTTTGATACTTTGTTTAGTGGGAAACATTGCTGTGATGCAGTGATGTTACAGACAGGACCTAGGTCAGTCTGATGGCAGAAGTAAACCACAAGTCAATGGAATTATAGTTGAGGCTTTCATAATAGCAAATTTGTTTTCAAAAAGGTTTAGTCTAAAGTGCTGAGAATAAATGATAAATGATGTTTAAGTACCTAGCCCTAAAATAAGGCATTTGTACCAGGCTAGACAAAGCTCAGGGGATATCATAGAAGAGGCCATGGAATGAACATAAACGCTGAAAGACAGGAAGAAGGACTGTGAAATATCAACACAACTTTGTGTTGTAGTGATTGAAGATTGGGAACACATAATCCAGTATATGGCATAGCCTTGGTCACACAAGCGGCTGTTACCTATACTGGGCATACACAAGATACTCCTGTCAACAGAGAGTCACTGATGGGACCTTATATTTCCCTTTTGAACTACTGGTGGAGTAAAGATTCTGGGGCAGGGAGTCCCTCAGTCATGCACCCATTACCAAGCCTATCAGGCTCCATTGGATAATTCCAAGCCAATGGTCACACAGACTGACTCAATGGGTCATAAAACCAACCCAAAGACAAGAGTGTGGGAAAGGAAGTTGTAAGAAAGGAAGGCTTGAAAGAGTGGTAGGAGAAAAAAACTGCAAGGGGTAACAAGAGTAAGATTGTATTATACATAGAAAATTGTCCGAGATAAGTTTAGCTGATAATAAAATAATACGTTTCTAAATTTAAACCTCATACTAAATCCATTGGAGGATTTTTTTTCAGTAAAAAATAACCACCCCAGGTGGCTGATGAAATGGGACAGTGGTGAGGAACACTAGCTTCTTCAAGAAGACCATTACAGCAAGGCACAGTTGGTCAAAATGTAGAGAGCAACTGACCAAAGGGTGCCCATGCCACCTGATCATGACATTATTAACATAATCCCCATAGCTAAGACTCAGAGATCCTTGTAGAAGAGGGGAGAGAAAGAACATAAGAACCAGAAGAACATGAAGTCTGCTGCTAGATTGTGTCTCTTACATCCATCAAACCTCAACAATATGTCTGCCTAAACAAGACCTGAACAATGACATTACCAATAGACATGTAACATGAAATGGAGAAATCTACGGAAACTACATGAGGAGCTACCGGAAACTGGCAGGTGTCACGAGAGGGAGAATTAGTCTTCTATAGGGATGAGCCCCTGACTATCTGATTCCAAGAAATCATCTCTGAAATCACACATACACACCACACACACACACACACACACACACACATACACACACACACGTACGCGCACACGTGCGCGCACACACACACAGTGCACATGCACAGTGCACACATACAAAGCACATACACAGACACTCACATACACATAAAATGATAATACAGACAGGGTCCTTTAAAATGGAACCCCAAACCAGTTTATTTCATCATAATTTTAAAGGTTGCATTCCTTTTATTAACTTTGGAAGCAGTATCTTCCCTTATTTTGTATTTCTTTCAATGGCTTACCCTGTAAGTTATCAATGACAATGATGGTAATTCTGCTGATGATGGAGGTATGGGTGAACAACATCTACATGCGGTTCTGTAACAAGCTAGGACTCAATGACTGCAACAGTTCATTCAGATATTTTAAAGGTAGTATTTGGGGAACTGAGGAATCTGAAAGTTCATCTAAGAAAAGCTGACATTTTGAATTTTGTTTATTTTTTAGCTTCACATTCCTCTTTGATCTGAAAGTCTTACTTCCATTGTCCTTCATCCTGGGTAGTGGCTGGCATGTAGGATGATTTAGTGTCCACCCATGGTATTTGTACATAAGGGCCTGGTGCACAAACGGTTGACAAAGCTGTCATGAAAATGCTGATGGCGGATAAATTGTCATTACACGGGTCTTGTGTGCCCTCTATTAGGGGACATTCCGAACTCCTCTAGTACATGACAATTTCTGTCATCTAGAGAACCAATCAAAGTTAATCCCAGATGCCCCATGCCTTCTCTGTACATGCTAACTTGTTGTGTTTGACTAGAACAGACAGACACTGTGTTAGCAAGGTGCTTTGAGGACTCACCTTTGTACAAGAAAAAAAAATAGAAAAATAGAATTCTTGTGAAAATGTTCAATCAAATCTATCTGCTACTGGAAGAATGATACTTTCATGTCACCTTCATTTATTTATTTACTTATTTATTTATTTTCATTTTAAAAGCTATTTTAGCTCTTGTATCCTATCGGAAGACCAAGACTTGAAAGTTGTAAGAAGAAAATAGCAGCTGCAATGAGTGAAATGACTCCTAAGAGTTTGCACAAACAGTGTAGCAAGGAAGGCACTTTGCTGATAGCTCACTGGGTAAAGGCACCACTGTCAAGTCTGACGGCCTGGGTTTCATCCTTGGTGCCCACAGGGTAGGAGCGAATCCATTCTGAATACTGTTCTCTGAAACAAGGGTGCATACACATCCACCCTGAACAGCATACATATGCACACACGGAGAGAAAAGTAAAAGAAACTGGATGAAGATATCATGAGTGGAAGGAGACTGAGGTCATAAAGTCCACACCCGTTTAACCCAATTTCACCGAATTGTGTAACCAGGATTGTTTCTGGGAGAGGGTGGGAAACCGAGTCTAAGGGCTTCAGAAGTTTGCTCTATTTTTGAAATTTCATTCTGTTCTATTTTTTTGTTTTGCTTTTATGTTCATGGTGAAGTCAAACAATTCAGATTATATCACCATGCTGCCCAGAATAAGGTAGATTATATAATATGCTGTGGAGAAACCAGTATCTTGTGGTTTTCCTTGTAGAGGTTGTCCAGCCAGGTAGAGGAGGTGGCACATCAGCTAGACAGCAGCTGCTGTTCGTCCATCTCACAGACTGTCTTTACTCTCACTGTTTTCCATTTCATAAAGAGATGTTCTATTTATTTATTTATTTATTTATTTATTTATTTATTTATTTATTAACATCCCAAACTCTGCCCCCCATCCCCGTACCCCTACAAAGAATTATCCTCCCTCCTTCCTCCCTTCCTTCTCTGAGAGGGTGGGGCCCATGGGGGTATCCTCCCACCATGGTGCATCGAGTCTTTGCAAGATTAGGCTCATCCTCTCCCATTAAGGGAACCATGGAGACTGA
>JADRCC010545651.1:0-12584 GCA_019843855.1 Hylomyscus alleni
TTCAAAAGAAGACATTTCATATGTAAAATAATATTCTGCCTTAGTAGAAAGTTCTTATATCTACAATTTTGATAAGAAAAGTACTTTGAGACAACAATACATGTTAAATCTTGAAATTTGCATTAATACATGGGTTTTTTTGTTTTTGTTTTTATTTTTTTCTGAGTTAAAAGTGTAGATTTTATTTAAATAAGCCACCTTAGAAAAATAACATGCATTTATGCATTTCATTTTATACAGTTTTAAAATTTACAATATGAACACATGTTAATAATCATATATTTGATACATGTTCAGAATTCCAAGGACTTCTGCCTTAAATTCTGAAAGAATGATTTTGAGATTGCACATTTAATAAAGATGATGGGTATCTTCGAGTTGCTTTTTTTTATTAGATATTTTCTTTATTTACATGTCATATGATTTCTCCTTTCCCAGTTTCCCCTCCAACAAACAAACAAACGAACGAACAAAAACAACAAGAACAAACCCCTGTTGCCTCCCCCCTCCTCATGTTTGTCACCCCACCCTCTCCCACTTATTGGCCCTGGTATTCCCCTCCACTGGGGCACAGAACCTTCACAGGGCCAAGGGCTTCTCCTCCCATTGATGACTGACTTTGCAATCCTCTACTATACACATGATGCCAGAACAATCAGTCCCACCAAACATATGGTTATTTACTACCAAAATTTGTCAAGAAGAATTGGATAAAAAAAATTTAGATACATGAAGGAAGGAACAACCTTGAGTTGTTCCAGGGTCTACCAACCTTAAGTCAACTACCACACCTCTAAATATTTTTCAAAAACACTCCCAAAGTCTTCCTATAGTTCATTATGTTTTGTGTGTGTATAGTATGGCTCTTTTCTGGAGATATCTTCCTTTCTTATTGAAGGAAATAAATACATGTGATAGAAAGTTATCTATTATCTTGTTTTTGTGTATCCTACCTCTTCAATTTATTGTTTTATCAACCATATGTGAGAAAGTAATCTCTAAATTAAGTGGACTTAGCAAAAATGAATAAACCCTTCCTGCATGAATTATCCTTTCTACATCCCCCTAAACATGTAGACCTGAATTATGGAATACAAAACATAGAAATAATATTGTTCTACCTTCAGGGAAATAATGCTGAACTCACTGAGCGAGACTGTGTACATCTGCATATGCTCTCACACTATTGCCATAGTTACAGATCCAGTTTGGGGTTTCTGGATCATCTTTGTTCCTGAAAGTTTCCTGTTTCCTGAAAGTCCTATACTACTTTTCTCTATTTAAGGTAACTACTGTACTTTCCAAGACCACATTATAGAATCTCAGTTTCAGAAGTGATAGGCTAGTGCACTATTGTGTTATTATTATATAGAAAATTTAAAACTGGAAAGTAGTTGTCTGTCTAATTACATGTAATATTAATACCCCTAAACTAACTAACCTTTCTGGGTCCCTGACATGCATGGAAGACACAATAAACTTTATTATATAACCCTCATCCAGTTAAGTTCCAAATCAGAAACTTCAGTTCTTTGTCAAATAGTATCATCCACATCAGAAATCCATAGTCTCTCTTAGTAAGAATATACTTTTCACGTCTTTTGAAGACTTCAACAGCAGCAGTGTGGCTTTTCTGGTCTATACTAGGATAGATTCTCCTAGAATAACGTACTGCTACATTGCTTTAGAAACTTCCCTTCATGATTCCTGAAAGCTTCAAAGTCTTTAAACAAGATACATTAAAGAGACCAGCATGAAGATTTCCAAATAGCACTTGGGACCCCTGTTCACGATATTAATCTGTGTCCAGAAGCACAGCGCTAGATCCTTTATTCTTGTCCCTAGTGCTAACTTTGTTTGTTTCTTTTAAAGTTGATTACCTTGCATTGTTATTTCAGCAGAATCTTGTAGTTGTCACAGAATATTGGTGGCTTTGTCATCAGCTTGCCTTCAAATATATGAAAATTCCTCTTTGCCATGTCATCTTTACCTCATTCAGTAACAACAAAACTAGAAAAACAAGAGGAAAATTTTTTTAAAGGCCAAATAAAGGCCTTGATTTTCTGTAAGCTCTGACTTTTCTTCATTTTATCTTTTCTATTGTCCCTGAAAACTATATATACTTCCATTGCAATTCATTTTTTATGTTATAAGATATATTAGTGGCTTACCGTATAACAGTACAAAATAATATATATACTCTACAGTTTTGGTAATTGAACAGAACATAAGAGAAAAATTTCTACATAGAAAAGTGTAAACCCCAAATCCATTTCTCCTAGCACCATTTCACATTAACATGTGTCAGACCATCATGAACTTAGTCTCTAGAAATTATAAGAATATGCTCACCAGTAGACAGTAGCACACAATTTTAATTCCAGTACTTGGGCAGAGACAGGCAGATCTCTATGAGTCCAAGACCAGTGTAACATACAAGAAAGTTCCAGGACAAGTGGAGCTGCACAGAGAAACAACTCTGTCTCATAAAGAGAGAAAGAGAGAAAGAGAGAAAGAGAGAAAGAGAGAAAGAGAGAAAGAGAGAAAGGGAGAGAGAGAGAGAGAGAGAGAGAGAGAGAGAGAGAGAGAGAGAAGAATTACTCACAGTACTTGAAATGATCATTTATATTCTACAATGATACCACAGAAGACCTTTTCATATTTCAAGTCATACTTTTTCTAGGTATGTCTAATGATACTCTTATTTTGAGGCTAAAACAAAAGTGAATCATTAGCTATGTCTGTCTACTCTCTTATAACATAAGAAGACTGTATACTCTGAATTATTATTCATGTAAATATAATACATAATTAAGTTTAATGTACATATTCAATTTTCACAGATAATTTCTATGCATAAAATATTACACCCTCAAAGTAACATAATTTACCAAGTATTATTATCTTATTTTACTCATTTTAGATATCTTGCTTGTTCTAATAAATAATTTTAAGTTTATTTATATTCTTTGGTGATTTTTATAGATGGAATATTTTAAAGATGAAAATCTATTGTTCTCTTGCTTCCAAGCTTTGAATATTATGCAGACAGGTTTGTACTTATTCTAAAAGACTTTTCTCATCTCTTCCATGAAGAGCTTCTCAGCATCAATCATCTTTAAATCTTTATTTATCAAGGATTCTTTTCTTTTAAAATTTCACATATGCATATAATATGTCTTAATCGTATGGGAAGCTGCCTATTTCTGAAATATCTTAAGTGTTGATTGTGTTCCTGCTTATTCGTCAAAGTTTCACAGCCTTTGTTGCATAGTACTGAGGAGAAGAGTAGAGGCATCTCCAAGCAGCACCATGCTTTTCCTCTCCCCTGTGTTGGGCTTGTGTCCAGCAGCACAGCATTAGCCTCCTTTTTCCTCTTTACTGAGCATTAAGCCTGCTTAACCTCTGACTATCACATCAGATATGTTCCTAATAGTTACAGGGTAGGGCTGGCTTTTGTTTTTAGCTTGCATCAAATATATGATTGGAACATGTCATGTTACATTGATAATAAGATAGAAGAGTTCATTCCCCTATTTGAATATGTATTATGTACATATATGTGTTATTAAATATCATTTCAAAACAATAAGCATCAAAAGTATTAATAATTAAAAGGAGCCAAAATTTCTATTATGAAATATGAAACACTGTGATAAGCTTGAATAATAAACTCATATAGAGTTTGTCTTTTATTTCTCTGATTCAAAATTTTCATCCTTTTGGAGACAATACAGTAGCAAAAATAGGTCACTATCACAGCATGCCAGAAGGCAGAGAGTAATACAAAAAATGACCAGGGATAGTTTGTCCCTTAAAGGGCCTTTCTGAAGTGACCTATTTTCTCCAGCTGTGCCCCACCTTCCAGTTTCCAGAACCTCACAAAATAAGCACAGGCTGTGGACAAATTTTCAGAACATTAACTATAGGAGTCATTTCAGATTAGATTCACTATATGTAATAAAAATTGTGCCTGTATTGAATGTTCACTTTACATATACTAGGAATAGATATGTATGATACCCAGCAAGGTGAATCAGAAACAGCAAGCTCCATAGAAAAACAATGGATATTTTATGAACATAAAACTGCTTTCAACCTTATACTCTCATCTCTAATCATTTTAGGCAGTAGACAGTAGAAAAGATTTTCAGGTTATGTTCTGCTGCAAAAATCTTGAGATCAATAAGTAGAAAAAAACTGTAAATATTTCAATTCTCAAAGCACTGGAGTTTGAATTCTTTTGGTAGACAGATTATAGTTTATTTTTAAGACAAAGTCATAATCTGTTGTCACATATCCTTAAAACTCATTTTGTAATCCAGGTTGTTTTTCTGTGAAAAAAAATATCATTATTCATCCTTCTGATGAGGCAGATTAGAGGCATGTGTCACCATAGTCAATCATAAATATCCTTAATTTGTCAGCATTTTCAGGAAATGTTGCAATTTCAGAGAGGCATGAGATGTGCAAGCATTTAGATCCAAGTTCATCACCCAAGTCAAAAGGTGGCATGTATGCATGTAACCCTGGTACTGGGAGAGGGAGAGACAGAATATGACCTGACAGCCTACCCAATATCTTATAAAATGCAAAGCTCCAGATTCAGCAAGAGACTCTAACTTTAGAGAAAGTAGAGGACAGCCATAGAGATCATTGCATGATAAGGCACCTGTATGAGCATGCACAGGTATGTACATGTGCTGACACATATGTATATATATGCATACAACACACAGATTCACAAAAGAAAGAAGAAATGAACATTTTTTGGACACTGGAATGGGCTTATGAGAATTATAATGTATGTGAGTTTGATGTTAATTTACACATGGATTATAAGTATGCTATAAATAATTAAATTATTTAACTATAATCCAATAAAGATTTAAATGATTTAAAAAGTGTCTAAAGCAGTAGAAGCATAGAAAATATAGAACAATGGTCTAGAATTTTTCTTCCTTTTCCATTTCCTTACTTATTTTCTTTCTTCCTTCCTTCCCTCTTTCCTTCCTTTTTTCTTAACTTACATTCAAGAAAATAAGCAGAATTCTTTGACATTCAACTTTTATCTCAGAATAAGTCTATACTTATAGAGAGATCAACAAAATTAATACAGAGATCTCCTATGTATGTAGTACCCTGTCTTGTCTCCTACAACCATCAAAATGTCACACGCATTAAAGTTAATCAGCTATAAGTTGGTGCATCACCCAACATCAGAGAAGCTTTTTTTTTAGCAATAGATTATGATGTACACAGGGTCCTACAGTAGTTGAAGTACAGAAGAGAAATGATAACAAGAGTGTTCAGCCCATAGTAAAAGCCCCTAGTTCAGTATCACATCAGAAAAACAAACAAACAAAAAACACTAAGAAAGAACAAGCCAGATGTGGTGACTGACTAGAAGAAAATTACATCTGAAAGACATTTGTAGATGTGAAATCATTGAGTTTGTTGTAGCATGTCTAGGACCTGCCCAAGATAAAACCATGCAAAGTCTCAGGACTGCTGGTGGGTGTACAAAATCACATCCTTATCTCTGGAGTTACAGAAATTGATAGCTGTTAAGAGAAGGGTAGTTCTCATTAAAGTTGACTATATTCCTATGGATATCCACACAAAAGAGTAATACACATTGCACTCAATGAGTTTTAAAAGAGGAATGAGGCCTGAAAGTATAGTGGATGTGGAATGGGGAGGTGAGTTTGGGAAAAGATGGGGAAGAGGAATTAATATCATAAAAACACAATGTACAGCTGAGTAGTGGTGGCACACACATTTAATCCCAGCACTTGGGAGGCAGAGGCAGGCGGATTTCTGAGTTCAAGGCCAGCCTGGTCTACAGAGTGAGTTCCAAGACAGCCAACGGTACACAGAGAAACCCTGTCTCAAAAAAACAAAAAACAAAACAAAACAAAAACAAAAACAAAAAACACAATGTACAAAATCATCAAAGAATTAACAAAAATATCTTTAAAAGTCCAAGCATCTAATAATGACTTTAATGTTTATGTATTTATGCCTTATGTTTTATTTAGGTTTTCTTATTTTTTTCTCACTGTCATTTTTGGTATTGACCATTCCATTTTAGTTATCTAATTTCAGTTAGTTTCCATATCATCTTGGGTTCCTGTCTACTGTCTTAATTGTTCTTTTTGTGATATATTTAATAGTTTTGAGAATACTAGCTAGATATAGTTCAGAGTGTTGAACCTATTGAATGAGCTGATGGTTTTAGGTCACTATGTTTTATCACTGGTAAATTGTCAAAGCATGTGTGGTTCTCCTCACACCAAGAACCAGTGTTCTGGGTCCTATGATGGAATGAACCATTGTGCTCCATTTGTTTTAGAACAGAGTGTTCACACAAATTATCAGGAATTTTTCTGTATTAAAGATTTGCCCCACTCTGTGCACCTATCCTGTCAAGGGAGAGCAGGTCTCCAGGGAGTGCTCTGACCCCAGGACTCAAGTGAGATCATCATTTTCTCTCCAGTGAGTTTCTAAGGTGGACCGGTCAAGAGACATGGGCAGCTAGGACAGGGTCCTTCATTCATCCATCTGCATCCAGGAGGGATAGTTGGTCCACAGTCCTCTGCACACAGTCTTACGAGGGGAGAACTGATCTCCCAGGAGTGCTAACAAAGGATTACAGACCCATAGGAGGAATAAGCTCCAGCCAGAGACAGTAATAACATCTAATATCAGAGATTAACAGATTGCAAAAGGCAAATGTAAGAATATTACTTACAGAAACCAAGTCTACTTGGCATCATCAGAACCCATTACTCCTACCACAGCAAGTCCTAGATACCCCAACACACTGGAAAAGCAAGATTTGGATCGAAAATCATATCTCATTATGGTGATAGAGGAATTTAAGAAGGATATAAATAACTCCCTTAAAGAAATACAGGAGAGCACAGGTAAACCGGTACAAGCCACTAAAGAGAAAACACAAAAATCCCTTAAAGAATTCCAGGAAAGCACAAACAAACAGGTGAAAGAATTGAACAAAACCATCCAGGATCTAAAAAAAAAAAATGAAGTAGAAACAATTAAGATATCACAAAGAGAGATGACTCTGGACTTAGAAATCTTAGAAAAGAAGTCAGGAACCATAGACGCAAGAATCACCAACAGAGTACAAGAGAGAGAAGAGAGAATCTCGGGTGCAGAAGATACCATAGAAAAGATCGACACAACAGTCAAAGAAAACAGAAAATGCAAAATTATCCTAACCCAAAACATCCGGGAAATCCAGGACACAATGAGAAGACCAAACCTAAGGATAATAGGTATAGAAAAGAGCGAAAACTTCCAAATTAAAGGGCAAGTAAATATCTTCAACAAAATTATGGAAGAAAACTTTCCTAACCTAAAGAAAGAGATGCCCATGAACATACAAGAAGCCTGCATAACTCCAAATAGATTGGACCAGAAAAGAAATTCCTCCCATCAAATAATAATCAAAACACCAAATTCACAAAACAAAGAAAGAATATTAAAAGTGGTGAGGGAAAAAAGTCAAATAACATAAAAGGCAGATCTATCAGAATTACACCAGACTTCCCACATGAGACTATGAAAGCAAGATGATGTTGGGCTGGTGTCACACAGACCCTAAGAGAACACAAATGCCAGCTCAGGTTACTATACCCAGCAAAAATCTCAATTACCGTAGATGGAGAAACCAAGGTATTCCATGACAAAACCAAATTTACACAATCTTTCCACAAACCCAGCACTTCAAAGGACAATATGTGAAAAATTCCAACACAAGGAAGGAAACTACATCTTAGAAAAAGCAAGAAAGTAATCTTCCAACAAAACTAAAAGAAGATAGCCTCATGAACAGAATTCTAATCCTAACAACAAAAATAACAGGAAGCAACAATTATTTTCCTTTAAATCTATTAATGTCAATAGACTCAACTCCCCCCAAAAAAGACATAGACTATCAGATTGGGTACATAAACAAGACCCAGAATTTTGTTACATGCAGGAGACCCACCTCAGTAACAAAGACAGACACTACCTCAGAATAAAAGACTGGAAAACAATTTTCCAAGCCAATGGTCCCAAGAAAAAAGCTGGAGTAGCCATTCTAATATCAAATAAAACTGACTTTTACCCTAAAGTGATCAAAAAAGATAAGGAAGGACACTTCATACTCACCAAAGGAAAGATATACCAAGATGAACTTTAAATTCTGAACCTCTATGCTACAAATGCAAGGGCATCTACATTCACAAAAGAAACTTTGCTAAAGCTCAAAGCACACATTGCATCACACACAATAATAGTGGGAGACGTCAACACCCCACTCTACAATGAACAGATCATGGAAACAGAAACTAAACAAAGACACACTGAGACTAACAGAAGTTATAAAACAAATGGATATAAAAGACATCTATAGAACATTTTATCCTAAAACAAAAGGATATAACTTCTTAGTACCTTGTGGTGCCTTCTTCAAAATTGACCTTATAATTGGTCACAAATCAGGCCTAGACAGATACAAGAAAATTGAAATAATTCCTTGCATCCTATCAGATTGCCATGGACTAAGGCTGCTCCTCAATAACAACATAAACAATAGAAAGCCCAGATACATGTCGAAGCTGAACAACACTCTACTCAATGATAAATTGGTCAAGGAAGAAATAAAGAAGGAAATTAAAGACTTTCTAGAGTTTAATGAAAATGAAACCACCGCATGCCCAAACTTATGGGACACAATGAAAGCAGACCTAAGAGGAAAATTCATAGCTCTGAGTGTCTCCAAAAAGAAACTGGAGAGAGCATATACCAGCAATTTAACAGCATATCTGAAAGCTTTAGAACAAAAAGAAGCAAATTCACCCAAAAGGAGTATACTGCACAAAATAATCACACTCAGGGCTGAAATTGACCAAGTGAAAACAAAAATAACTATAAAAAGAATCAATCAAATCAGGAGTTGGTTCTTTGAGAAAATCAACAAAATAGATAAATCCTTAGTCAGACTAACTAGAGGGCACAGAGACAGTATCCTAATAAACAAAATCAGAAATAAGAATGGAGACATAACAGCAGAAACTGAGGAAATTCAAAAAATCATGAGATCCTACTACAAAAGTCTATACTCAACAAAACTGGAAAACCTGGATGAAATGGACAATTTTCTAGACAGACACTAGGTACCAAAGTTAAGTCAAGATGAGATCAACGATCTAAACAGTCCCATATCACCTAAAGAAATAGAAACAATCATTAATAATCTCCCAACCAAAAAAACCCAGGACCAGGTGGTTTTAGTGCGGAGTTTTATCAGTCTGTCAAAGAACACTTAATACCAATACTCCTCAAACAAATACACATAATAGAAACAGAAGGTACTCTACCCAACTGATTCTATGAAGCCACAATTACTCTTATACCCAAACCACAAAAAAACCTAACAAAGAAAGAATATTTCAAACCAATTTCCCTTATTAATATTGATACAAAAATAATCAATAAAATTCTTGCAAACTGAATCCAAGAACATATCAAAATGATTATCCATCATGATCAAGTCGGCTTCAGCCCAGGGATGCAGGGATGGTTCAATATACAGAAATCCATCAATGAATACACTATATAAACAAACTCAAAGAAAAAGAACATATGGTCATCTCATTAGATACTGAGAAAGCATTTGACAAAACAACACCCCTTCAGGATAAGTCTTGGAAAGAGCAGGAATTCAAAGCCCATACCTAAACATTGTAAAAGCAATATACAGCGAACCAGCAGCCAGCATCAAACTAAATGGAGAGAAACTTGAAGCAATCCCACTAAAATCAGGGACTAGACAAGGCTGCCCACTCTGTCCCTACCTATTCAATATTGTACTTGAAGTCCTACCCAGAGCAATTAGACAGCAAAAGGAGAACAAAAGGATACAAATTGGAAAGAAAGAAGTCAAATAATCACTATTTGCTGATAATAAGATAGTATACATAAGTGACCCCAAAATTTCAACCAGAGAACTCATAAACCTGATAAACAACTTCAGCAAAGTAGCTAGATATAAAATTAACACAAACAAATCAGTGGTCTTCCTCTGCCCGAGGATAAACAGGCTGAGAAAGAAATTAGGGAAACAACACCCTTCACAATAGTCACAGATAATACCTTGGTGTGAATCTAACTAAGCAAGTAAAATATCTTTCTGAGAAGAACTTCAAGTCCTGAAGAAGGAAATAGAAGAAGAACTCAGAAGATGGAAAGATCTCCCGTGTTCATGGACTGACAGGATTAATATAGTAAAAATGGCTATCTTGACAAAAGCAACAGATTCAATACAATCCCCATCAAAATTCCAACTCAATTCTTCACAGACTTGTAAAGGGCAATTTGCAAATTCATTTGGAATAACAAACAACCTAGGATAGCAAAAACTATTCTCAATAACCATCCCTGACCTTAAGCTTTAATTCAGAACAATTGTAATAAATTGCATGGTGTTGGTACAATGACAGGCAGGTGGATGAATGGAAGAGAACTGAAGACCCCGAAATGAACCCATAAACCTATGGCTACTTGATCTTTGACAAAGGAGTTAAACCATCAAATGGAAAAAAGACAGCATTTTCAACAAATGGTGCTGGCTTAACTGGTGGTTAGCATGAAGAAGAAGGCAAATCAATCCATTCCTATCTCCTTTTACAAGCCTCAAGTCCAAATGGATCAAGGATCTACACATAAAACCAGATAGACTGAAACTAATAGAAAAGAAAGTGGGGGAAAGCCTCTAGCACATGAGCACAGGGGAAAATTTCCTGAAGAGGACGCCAATAGTTTATGCTTTAAGATCAAGAATTGACAAATGGGACCTCATAAAATTACAAAGCTTCTGTAAGGCAAAGGACAGTGCCAATAGGACAAAACAGCAACCAACACATTGGGAAAAGATCTTTACCAATCCCATATCCAATAGAGGGCTAATATCCAATGTATACAAAGAACTCAAGAAGTTAGATTCCAGAGAACAAAATAACTCTATTAAAAATGGGGTACAGAACTAAACAAAGAATTCTCAACTGAGGAATACCAAATGGCTGAGAAGCACCTAAAGAAATGTTCAGCATCCTTAGTCATCAGGGAAATGCAAATCAAAACAACCCTGAGATTCCACAACACACCATTCAGAATGGCTAAGATCAAAAATTCAGGTGACAGCAGATGAGGGAGAGGTTGTGGAGAAAGAGGAACACTCCTTCATTGCTGGTGGAATTACAAGCTGGTACAAACATTCTGGAAATCAGTTTGGCGGTTCCTCAGGAAATTGGACATAGTACTACCGGAGAACCCATCTATATACCACCCCTGGGCATATACTCAGAAGATGCTCCAACATGTAATAAGGACACATGCTCCACTATGTTCATAGCAGCCTTATTTATAATAGCCAGAAACTTGAAACAACACTGATGTCTCCCAACAGAGGAATGGATATAGAAAATGTGATACATCTATACAATGGAGAACTATTAAAAACTATTAAAAACAATGAATTTATGAAATTCTTAGGGAAATGGATGGAACTGGAAAATATCATTCTGGGTGAGGTAACCCAATTGCAAAAGAACACACAAGATATGCATTCACTGATAAGTGGATATTAGCCCAGAAGCTCAGAATACCCAAAATACAATCCAAAAACCACAAGAAGCTCAAGAAGAAGGAACACCAAAGTGTGGATACTTCAATCTTTCTTAGAAGGGGGAACAAAATACCCATGGAAGGAGTTCCAGAGACAAACTCTGGAGCAGATACTGAAGGAAGGACAATCCAGAGACTACCCCACCTGAGACTCCTTCCCATATTCCATCACCAAACCCAGACACTATTGTGGATGGCAGCAAGTGCTGGCTGACAGGACCCTGATATAGCTGTCTCCTGAGAGGCTCTGACAGTACCCAACTAATACAGAAGTAGAGACTCACAGATATAAATTGAACGGAGCACAGAGTCCCCAATTTAGGAGCTAGAGAAAGGACCTAAGGAGCAAAAGGGTTTGCAGCCCCTTAGGACAAAAATAATATGAACTAACTAGTACCCTCAGAGCTCCCGGGGGCTAAACCATCAACCAAAGCGTACACATGGTGGGACTCATGGCTCTAGCTGCATATGTAGTAGAGGATGGCCTAGTTGGTCATCAATGGGAAGAGAGGCTCTTGGCCCTGTGAAAGTTCTATGCCCCAATGTAGGAGAATGCCAGGACCAGGAATTGGGAGAGGGTGGGTTGGTGAGCAGGGGGAGTGAGGGAAGGAAGAGAGGTTTTTTTTTTCCCGGAGGGGAAACCTGGAAGGGAGATTTCATTTGAAATGTAAAGAAACTATCTACAAATAAATAAATAAATAAACAAATAAATAAATAAATAAATAAATTGCCTCGTATCTCTTGTTTATTTTTTCAAGTTTGTATGTTTCCTTGAACGCGTGAATACCAGTTTTATTTTGATTAATTTTCCACTATCATTGCCTTAAATTGTACTTGAAGTTATTGAAGTTTGGATATAACCATTTTTCCTACTGTATATCCAAAAT
>JADRCC010545665.1:0-12401 GCA_019843855.1 Hylomyscus alleni
CTTACTCAGGTAGAATTATAAGAAATAAGTGAATGAAAAGTGATGAATAAGTGATGCTAGACATATTCCATGCAAGATAGAAGGCAGAAATAAAAGAGACTGGAGTATATAGATGAATGGCCCAGAAGAGGAAGTAAAAGTGCATGTATAAGTGTTCATGAATTATAGATGAGAGTACAAAAATATCAATATAAGTTCACATACATGTATAAATGTAAACCTTCCTTAGTTGAATGAAGGAACTCAGGGTAAATAATTGCAACATATTTCAAAAGATGTTGTCAAATCTAAGTACTACAACTTTTTCCCCATGACAGGAAGTCAGACACACACCATTTAAATAGATTCCAGAAGTGCTTCCTCCTCACCTGCCAGCAGCTCAGCTCCTGATCACGTATTTGCAGCATGATCTGTCTCCGTAAGTATGTTCTGTTTCCTCCCAGTTGGATATAGTGGCAAAGACTCCCATAGCCTACAAAATAGGGAACCCAATGTTACCTTTAGTGGCTATCATATTACCTCATCTGCGCCTTCTTATTATCTAGGATGTCCTACTCTTTCTTCTGTAACCATTTAATGTTACCATTTTAGTCAATTAAATAGTGACTTGAATGTTCTCCTATAATGTATTTAAGTGACCTTCCTTGGTCTACTTTGATCTATATAACACTTTCCATGCTACACAAAAGACAGCCACCTCTTCCTGCCTCTGAGGCTCTATTAAATACTGTCCTAGTTAGGGTTTTACTGCTGTCAACAGACACCATGACCAAGGCAACTCTTGTAAGGACAACATTTAATTGGGGCTGGCTTACAGGTTCAGAGGTTCAGTCCATTCTCATCAAGGTGGAAACATGGCAGTATCTAGGCAGGCATGATGAAGGAGGAGCTGAGAGTTCTACATCTTCATCTGAAGGCTTCTAACAGATTCAAGGCAGCTAGGATTAGGATATTAAAGCCCACACCCACAGTGACACACCTACTCCAACAAGACTACACCTCCTAATAGTGCCACTCCTTGGGAAGAGAATATACAAACCATCACAACCACTCCACCAGGCTTCCACACTTCAGATTATAATGCTTTGCCAAGTGGTGTCTAAAGACAATCTGTGTAAGTAAAATGATAATCTATCATTTAGTAATTATACTGTAAGATGCTTTGAGAATAAAAATGTTTGATTCAAAAGTATTACTTAAAATATAGAGCATAGTTGGTAATTGTAATGCTAAAATGTTAGGGATGAAATTAACAGACCCATGTAATTAAATTTGTGACACAACATCACAAAAAATAAAAGGATATATAAGTGATAGATAGGTCAAGTGTAATAAAATATTAATTGTGAGACCTTGGTGAATATGTGGCTGTTTATACTCTAAAATTTAACATTTAAGAATATGTTTTAAATTCCCCAAAATAAAAAAAAAAACTAAAGATAAATGATTGATCACTGTTAAGCTGAAAATTACCACTCAGGTAAAAGGTTAAACACTTCTGCAGAAAATAATTTCCATACTGTGAGGCACTGACTTTATGAGCAATGGGAGTTCAGAGAAATCGACAGGAACTGACAGATGATGAGGAACACATGTTGAAATTTGAAGAATGTAGCATATTACAAGATGACATAGAAGATGGAGGGCTTTCTCAAGTGTGAACAACAGCATGGGCAAACACAAGGAGGAGGTGCAGAAGTGCAGGTGTTCAAGAGAAAAATAACCAACGCTGTAAGGAGACTCAGTAATAACTTTGGTTAAGCTGTCTCTTGACTGTCACTGTAGGTAGAAAAAGACTTAGACACTTTCCCTAGTATGTTGGTAGTATTTTTAAAAAAAGGTGGATATAGTGTTTATAAACTAATTTGCCACATAGTCTTGTAACATAAAGTAATCAGATGAGCACAGTCACTAAAGGGTGTTGCAAAGTCAGAAGACAGTGCAACTGGATGAAAACATTTGGGCCCTAATTTAACAGCATGATTCTATTATACTGTAGAAATCAGACACTGTATTTACAAAACAACTGTTCAAATCTCTCAATTCCTGGGATAACAATATAATATCACTTGTTTCAAAATGACAATAAATTGATGGAACTTATCGGAAAGTAGGATTTGCCTAATAATGAAAAATAACATATCAAGAATATGTATGCGTGCCTACACACATAAACACACACACACACACACACACACATACATACATATATAAATATATATACATGTAACAATAAAAAAAATCAAAGAAAAAGAGGCAACCACTTGAGGGGGGATATGTGAGGTGGTTCACAGAAGAATATCTAGAAAGGACTAGAGAGAGAAAAGAGAGGGAAGAAGGTGAAATAATTCCATTTCAATTAAAAACATATATAAGAAGAAAGTTGTCAGCACAGAAACTATGGTATACCCTGTAATTCAGACCATTATCTTGAAAAAAATAAATCAAAACAGTTCTTACTGTCATTGAAAGACACAATACATGGAGAAAACCAGTTTATGATTCAGACTACACCTTGAGTAACGTAGGGCAGTGACTTTAAAGGAGCTATATATGAAGATCTAATTCCTAAAGATGGTCAGTTTTTCTGAGCAAGTGCCTTTACCTTCATAGATATAAGTAAGAGGAGAATAGCACCAGTGTACACTTGTAGAATCTTGAAAACCAATAGAGAGAAATCTAATGAAAGGATGTTACTGCACAATGGAACAAAATTGTTCTAAATAATGTACAAATATTTTTTCATAATACCATAAACAATTTATATTTATGCAATAAACTTACTGCATCACACTTTTAAAGCTCCACTCAAAAGTAGATACAGAAACTCAGAAGAAGAAATTGGTATCCACATGTAATAGGCCTGTATAATCACAAATAAACACGCCGAATGATGCTCTATTCATCATATCACTGACAAGGTATGAAAGACGCAAAGCTACAGAGCAAAGCCAAATTATATAAGGAAAACTGCCGATCCAACTACAAGTCACAGAGCTCATACCAAAGGAATCATACTTCATCAGGAACAGCCAGGAGAGCAAGGAATGGTACGTGTCAAAGCTTGGAAATCATCAACTAGTAACATAGCTCTTTACTCATTTGCAAAGTTATCTCTCCAAATTAAAGGAGAAATAAGATCATTCCAATACAAATACAAATTAAGAAGATTCATGACAACCAAACCAGCACTAAGAGAAAATTATTAAGGGAAAACTATACATGGAGGAAAAGAAAGAGAGTCTTATCCATAGGAAAACAAAAAGGAATACATTCCAGACATTAGAGAAATAAGACAAGAGTTCCCACTCTGCCCACTTTAATTCAGTATACTACTTGAAGTACTGTCAAGAGCAATAAGAAGAGAGAAGTCAAAATATTGCTCTTCATCGATGATATGAATTACAACATCCTACAGATCCCCTCAGAAAACTCTTATGTCTAATAAATACTTTTAGTACAATTGCAACATATAAGTTAACATACACAATTTAGTAGCTTTTCTTTTTACCAAAAACTAAACTTCCTAGAGAATAAATTAGGAAACATATCCATTCATAACAGCAAATAAGAAGAAGGAAGGAAGGAAGGAAGGAAGGAAGGAAGGAAGGAAGGAAGGAAGAATAACCCTAACCATATCCCATCACATTAGAAAATCAATCAATCAATCAATAAACAAACAAACAAAGTAATTAAGAATAAACCTAACCAAAGAAGTGATAGATCTTTACCATGACAATTTTAAGAAACTAAGTAAAGAAATTTTAAAAGATAACTGTCTTAGGGTTTTACTACTAGGAACAGACACCATGACCAATGCAAGTCTTATAAAGAACAACATTTAATTGGGGCTGGCTTACAGATTCAGAGGCTCAGTACATTATCATCAAGGTGGGAGCATGGCAGCATCCAGGCCAGCAGGGTGCAGGCAGAGATGAGAATTCTACATTTTCATCTGAAGGCTGCTAGCAGAATACTGGCTCCCAGGAAGCTAGGACAAGGGTATTAAAGCCCACACCCACAAGGTCACACCTATTCCAACAAGGCCACACCTCCTAATTGTGCCACTCCCTGGGCCAAGCATATACAATCCTTGAACTAACTAGCTCCTGAACTAGAAGAAATAATATTATATACACAGCTATATTACCAAAAACAATATGATAGACATGCCAATGTAGATGAGTAGAAAGGACTCTACACAATGAACCATAGACAAACAAGAAATGCTGAAATTAGGAGAAATTGTCTTGCCTAGGGAAGAGTATGCCAATTGTTTACTTAATGGTCAGTCATTTATAAGAAGCATTCACAATTCAATACTTCACTTGTTCTTAAAGAAGTTGAAACATATTTTGAATATACAATTTTCATAAACACAGAATGGTTTTTCCTAATGTAAGAAGAAAGACAATGAACTCTGCTGCATTTAGTCTATTTTCATGAATACAGAAAAATAGTTTTGGCCCTTTCAACTCAAATCTATTCTTCAGAAAGAAACTTAGATATAGACAAAGCATGGCACAAAGTAGAATGTGTCCTTTCACCTCATCACCAGATGTCTCTAGCAGTGTCCTTTCTATATCTGCTGATAGACCTAGATGTACTGATCTCTGGAGATAATAGATGACAGATAGACAGAGAGGTGAGGATAGGTACACAGATGATAGATAGCTAGATGATAGATAGATAGATAGATAGATAGATAGATAGATAGATAGATAGATAGATAGATACATAGATACATAGATACATAGATACATAGATACATAGATACATAGATGATAGATACATAGATGATAGAGAGAGAGATGATAGATGATTGATAAATGGATAGATAGATAATAGATGATAAAGAGATGATTGATTTATAAATGGATAGAGAAAGAGATGATAGAGTTAAATGATGATAAATGATACATAGATATAGACAGATGATAGAAGATAGATAGATAGATAGATAGATAGATAGATAGATAGATAGATAGATAGATAGATAGATAGATGGTAGATGACTGATTGGTGAATAGATTAACACTTATGGATAGGAAATGGCTACATTCATTTCTGACTATTCTCAAAGGATGCCACATCATACATCCAATGCTCTTTTCTATAGATTCCTTTTCTGTGTCAGTTCTGTACCCAGCTACAACTACTTACCTACATACATGCTTTACTTTATATGTGAACTTAATATTCCACTTGAGGAACTCATCGCCCATCACTCCTTTTCCATTTTGATATGGAAGAACTGGAATGTAGTTGTCAGTTGTCACTGTTTACTATTGAGCATTCAAGAGTAAAATTAGACAGCCAATTTCAAGGAACTGTACCATTTCTAAAATGCATTACATACCTGCAAATGAATGTACATATATGAATATATGTATTCATTATTCATGATATTCAGCTGCTGTTAATAAAGCTCTATCTTGATTAGCAAAATAAAAATTGTTTAAAAATGTCTCAATTACTCCAAAATATTCACATTCAACCTTTAAAAGATCTCAAATGAGAAAAAAAATATTTTGGGCTGTTAAAAAGTAGAGATTAGGCAGAATTTCATTATCAAGTAGTAAATTTGCTTTTAGAAACTTATTTTAGTGTGTTTTAAAAACAGATTATTTTTCCTCTGGCCAAAGATGCTCACCAAGGCATAGAGCTGACTCTTTCTCCCTCTCCTATTCTGCTGGAATAGGTGAAATGCGCTGAGTGCTCTCACCGAGAGCTGACTGTGTAGGGTATTCTTTTGTAGTGTGTGGATTAGAATGCAAAGGGATTCTTTTGCTAAATATGTCACTGTTCTACACAAAGCTGATCCCTAGAGACTTAAAAATAAAATCTAAATTTATTCCTTACCTTATTTCACATTTTCAGGAGTTATTTCTATCATTTGGTTTATAATCTCACCTATCTGGCCCTAACTGTTCACTTCTATCTTTTATTTTCCTCCTCATCTAGAAGCTAAATCAACTAAAAAGCTTGGCACAGTAAATTGCATGTCCTCGCTGTGGAGTTCTATCTTATTTTTGGAAGTAAAAAGTCATATTGTACTAGTAACAGTAAAAGAGGGAAAATAAGCTCTATCTCACTAGCAAGAGGAGAATGTTAAGTACTCCACTAGATATATGATGAGTCTCAAAGAAAAAAAGGCCAAATCTGTGTTCATAGCTACATTAAGCAACAAATGAGGCTTCATGGAATTATCCAGTTGGAATTGTTGCTGAGATGAACAGCCCAACTACAACCACTTACCCACATGCATCCTGTACTTTTTATGTGAACTTATGTTACACTTGAAGAATTCAACTCTCCATAGCCATTTTGATATTAGTTTTCATTATATTTCTAACCAGAAAAACTGCTTTGTATTATTTAGGGGTAACATGGACTGGAAGAAAGCCAGTAAGGATTCAACTTTAAAATATCTGAAAACGAGTGGTGGCACACACCTTTAATCCCAGCACTTGAGAGGCAGAGGCAGGTGGATTTCTGAGTTCAAGGCCAGCCTTGTCTATGAAGTGAGTTCCAAGACAGCCAGGACTAAACAGAGAAACCCTGTCTCAAAAAAACAAAACAAAAACAAAAACAAAAAACAAAACAAAAATCTAAAAATGAACCAAATGAAGCTAAATCACACTTATTAAATGGTCATGTTTTCAATAAATGGAACTATTTTGAAGCATATTTATAATTAAATATAAAAACTTGAATGACAGCATTAAAAGAATATATATATATTGGTATAATTTTATAGTAGAACTCTTGACTAGCATAAACAATGTTTAATCCTCATCATTGCAAACTAAGAAGGAGGATAGAAAAGATGTGTTTTCAAACAACTGTTGTTTAAAAGGTAATTTTTCAAAATGATGCTTTAATCACACATGTATGCGTGTGGTTATGTACACATAAGTGTGGGTACCTTCAGAGGCCAGAAGATGATATCAGTTTCCTGGATCTGGAGTTAAATGAAGTTGTGAACCGTTTGACATGGGTGCTTTGAACTGAATCTTGAGATCTCTGCAAGAGCAGATCATACTCTTAAACATTGAATCACCTGTACAACCAGAGCAAGTGTTGTTTGTTTGTTTGTTTGTTTGTTTGTTTTGACTAAAAATGTCTTTGAAAACATTTAAGTACTGGGCTAGCTAGTTCTATGTCAACTTGACACAACCTATAGTTATTTGAGACAAGGGAACCTCAATTGAGAAAATGTTTCCTTATGCTCAAGCTGTAGGCAAGCCTGAAGATCAGTTTCTTAGTTGTGGTTAATGGAGGATGACCAAACCCAGTAATTGATGGGAGAGGGCCTATCTCATTGTGGGTGATGCCACCTCTGGGCTGATGGTCTTGGGTTCTATAAGAAAACTGTCTAAGCAAGCCAGTAAGCAACACCCCCTTCATGGCCTCTGTGTCAACTCCTGCCTCGAAGTTCCTGATCTGTCTGAGTTCCAATTTGACTTCCTTTGATGATGAACCCTAATGCAGCCAAATAAGTCCTGTCCTCCACAAATTTCTTTTGGTCGTGATGTTACATTACAGCAATCATAATCATAACCAGGACAATTACTATTTTGAAGAAATAGAGTGATATGAAAGATTTATATTCACAAGACTTTAGGAATCAAGCTAACTAAAATTGTACCTCATCTCCATAACTGAGGAAACCATACCTGCGTCCAGAGGCTGCAGAAGGTATTTGTAAAATCTTTTATAACATCAGTGGACAAGAGATTTACTGCCTGTTGGTCATTTGTATATTTTCAAAGAAAGAATACTGGGAACATGTCAGAACTTCTGTTTCTATTTCTGAGTTCCCATTAGTTATCCATCTCCAATTTCCCAGAAGCAGCAGGCAGGTACCACTTAGAATGGAGTGTGCTAGCTTGACTTACCACCAACTTTCTGAATCTACAGAAAAGCCATCCTTAAAAGTACAACAGTGAACTGCAACAAAGCCAAAAAGTAGTTTCAGGGCCCACTCCTACACTCTCCCTCTGATGGGGAAATGGTTCTACAGTAACTGCCAAAGAGAAACGAAAGCTAAGAGAGTAGAGGCCATATAGGTGGCAGAATCTTTCGATTCTTAATAAAAATCCCATCCTTGGTCTTAGCATCTGCTTCAACATGATGTAGATGTGAATGCTGGGGAAGCGGCAGAATAAGCAAGCATGAAGATGGCTCCTCTTCATGGCCTGTGTGGGGAATACAATCTAGAAGTCCTCATGCTATACAAGAGGGACCCCAATAGGTATCCATACTTCTGTGATCATTCAAAATAGTGCTTATTATTCATAAGTGCTGAGTCTTATTATAGTGGGGTGTGTATTGCGCATGAAGCACATGCCAATTACATCGTTTCCAGCAGAGACTGGAAAGCAGTCCCAAACTTTTCTACTAGCAGTTGATGGTAAAACATCCTTAATTGATAAGTTATTAGGTAATATTTTACCATTTCAAATATTTTTTCAGCATTATATACAGGGTTGTACTTAGCTAACTTAATGACAACATTGTTTCTATTTCTATTTATTAACCAGCTAGGTCATTTACTATATTCGCTTGTGTAATTACTATAATTCTGAGACTAATGTTACTATATCCTCATTGTATCAATGACAAAACAGAACATAAATATCGCAGAATATTTGATCACATTGTGATCCCAAAAATTGTTGTTTGCTATAAAAACTTGTTTCTAGTGGTGGTGTGGCTCACCCTCAGCACACTCTTTCAATCCCTCTGACAGGAATACAGACACACTCTTAGTACTCACCTTTAATCCCAAAACAATGAAGGTAAAATTAGTTTGCTGAAGGAAGCACCCATGTTTGAAAGTGATGTCTAATTGACTGGCAGACAAAGTGATGAATCAGAGAAAGATTTGACAGCATAGACTATACCCAACATACAGAAGAGACAGGATAGGGAAGCTACTTAAGAAAACAGTGCAGAGAAAGGAGAAGAAAGTTTTACAGGGAAGTTAACAAATAAAACCAGCAATCTCATACTCTTATTTTTATAATTACGAAGCAATTGCCTCTCTCACTCATCACTATATTAAATTGTGTGCCCAGTGAACTTTTTAAAGGACAGAGTTTTTTTCTAACAGAGTTTTACTTTCTCTTTTTTTTTCATGCATGCTGGTATTTTAAAAACTAAAAGAAAATCATATAAAGGTGAGCTGGTTAGTTTTGAGTTCATGAAAAACCAGGTAACACATGGAAAGATTGAAAAATCTAAAACATTAAAGAAAGATAAATGATTGTGTTTACTTTAGATTCCAGGAGAGATTATAAACCTAATATATTCCTTTCTTTAGATAGCAGCTTGTATCTGAATCTATACGACTCTCTAATTGACAGGTCAGCAGACATTTCAAAGTAAGGAAAATGAAATAGAAGAAAAGGCATTTTGATTCCTCCTTGTTATTTTCTTTGTTTCTTCAGTTTTTTACTGCATGCAGAAAAATTGACACACACCATATTTTGTTATTGCTTTCTGAACATGTAAAGGTTGTGACACACATGCAACTTTGGGGCTTTATAATTTATTTCTTTCACCACTTTTAGTGCATCTTCAAATCCAGGGTGGGATCAAAGGCATATTTAAAGGACAACATTTTCTGGATTTCCTTTGTAAAGGGCAAAGCACTTACTATTTTGCCGTTCAATGCACTTACTTACTTTTTACCTCACTGTGTAATAAAAAGCATTTAGACCAACTTTCCAAGCCTCTTCAATATGGGCAAGCACAATTTTCCTGATCTCAACCAACTTCTATATTTTGATGCCTCACATTTTGACTTTCCAGAAAACTGGAGTCATTTTAGTCTCCATTACTTTTAAAAGTTTTGTGGTTGTCATATGCATCACATGCAGAAGGTGTGTGTATATATGTATGTATTTATATATGAATATATGTCTGTATATATATATGTATTTATGCTGGAGAGAGATAGAAGGAGACAGAAACAGAGACAGAGAGAGCACAAGCAAAAACACATACTATAATGGAACTACCTGAAAATGTACCACATGTTAAGAACAAAATCCCAGGCATCACTCTCACTCCAAGAGACCAATGTGCTCAGGAACACAGTTACCCAGAATCACAGATTCAGAACACATACTTAGTAAATGTCCAAAGCTAAATTTAAAATGGATCCCAGTGCCCCCTCCCAGGGCTAGTATGAATTTCCCCTATTTTACTTTTCATGGAGATCAATATGGCTGTAGATTCTGATATATGTATTTAAGCCTAAATTTTGACTATTTTTCTCATGTTTTATGTATAAAACATGGTAAAATTCCTACACATTAATATCAAAATGTCTGATAAGTCATGAAATTTATCCATTTATAATAACCACAAAGTAACACTTAGAAATAAATTCAAACAAAAGCTGAAATATCTCTACAATTAAAACTCTAAAATATTAGTGAAAGAAAATAAAGAAGATATAAATTCATGGGTAAAATTCCCATTTTCATGGAATAAAAACATTAGTATTGATATTTCCAGTTTACTAAAAATGTAAAAAACTGACTATAAAATATGTATAAAAATACTAACAATGTTGCTTATTGGAGTAATCAATTTTTTTTAAACTTAAGCAGAACCACAAATGACTCCAAACAGCCAAAGAAATCTTGAGTGAAAGAAGCAAGTTGAATACACCACAAATTGTACTGGCCAAAACAGCGAAGCACTGGCATAAAAACAGACCCAAAGACTAGTATACTGAACAACTAGTCCAGAAATAAAACCATGATTTTGATGCTGATTGATGTTTAATGAAAATTCTAAGGACAGTGGAGAAATGATGGTTTCTACAATAAAAAATACATTTGGGAAAATTGAACTTACACACACATAAAAATCAAATTCAACTCTTAACTCGATATATAAAAGCTAACTCAAAAATGGGTCAACATCATAAACATCAGACCTCAAACACACAGTCTTATTTTTAAGCCATCACAGAAAGAGTACTTGTCATTTGGAATAATGTGGAAGAAACTGGAGGGCTTCAGTAACACTTCATAAAACACTGTATTACCTCACTCATGGGTCTATGAAGTTGATTTCACAGAAGCAGAGAAAATATTGGTTTCCAGAAGCTTGACTGGTCATGGAAAGAGAGTCTTAGCTAGGATTTTCACTGCTGTAAGAGACACCATGACACAAGTCAACTCTTATAAGGACAACATTTAACTGGGGCTGGCTTTTACAGGTTCAGAGGCTCAGGCCATTATCATGAAGGTGGGAAGCATAGCAGCTTCCAGGCAGGTATGGTGCAGAAGAAGCTGAGAGTTCTACATATTTATCTGACTTCTGTCAGGAGAAAACTGACTCTTCTCCACTGGGTGGAACTTCAAAGCCCATCCCCACAGTGACTCAGTTCCTTCAAGAAGGCTACACCTCCTAACAGTACCACTTCCTATGGGCCAGGCATATTCAAAACAGCCACAGGGAGTAATTTGTTTCAAGGATGTAGAATTACAATTACATTATAAGAATAAATTCTAGAGATCAGTTATGTGTAGTATGTGATAATATTGTGCATTCTTGAGAATTACTGAGGAATCTCTCCACATAGAAATAGTCATAGGAGATCAAATGTACTTATCAAATACCAAGATTTATATAAGTAGATAATATGTAGGTAACTTTAAAGAAAAATAGTAAAACATTGAAAAACAAAGTAAAATTTTGGGAAACATCTTAAAACTACAGAAAATATAACTAATGTTTCAAAACCAACAGGCCCATTCCAAATATTGCAAGGTGTAAAAACTCCACCTAGTATTTCTTTAGAGTCACTTTTACAGCTCGCCAACTTTCATCAGATTGAAAACTTTCAGAAGCAATGCGTCCTCAGATATGCAGAGTAAATGAAAATGTGTTTCCACCACAATGCTGCATCTCCAGTACATTTTAGTGAGTTCTTCAGCTTCCCCGCTTTCCCATGGCAACTCACTATGGGGCTTCTTCAATCTATCACAAACTTTAAATGAGCAAAATGAGCAGAAACTAAGAAATTTTTCATGCAAATACCTAAATATAGCTGATTTGAACTTAACAATTGACCCACTGGTCATTGTAGAGTAAAAACTCTAGAGTCAAAATAGACTTCTTAACTTAGAACATCTGATAAGACGTTGCAATTAAGAAAACTTGGACAGCTCAATGTTACCATATGCCTACCTAGTGGCCTTCTCTTCTGTTTTAGATCAACTAGTTCATGTTGCAACCCCCGAGTAGCAAATACATAAAATATGACTGTAGAACTTACAAAAACTTTAAAACATAAATGTGATTGTTTTGCACCTCCTCTTCTCAATCTAAAACATATTACTAAGAAAAAAATACCACCTTGAGTAACCAAAAAA
>JADRCC010545685.1:0-10853 GCA_019843855.1 Hylomyscus alleni
TGCTCAGTCTGCATAATGCTAGTTGTTTGTATGTTTTCAGGGATGACCATTTGATGCCGAAAAACTAATTGCTGTGCTTGTCCCTGAGGAAGAATATTTCTCCTTCTCTCAGAATTCCTTAGTTGGCTATACCAGGCAAGAATTATTCCTATTGAACAGGTTTTACATCCAATGATAGAGCTGTTGGTTGCCACCAAAGTATGTGTGCCACTACAGCATCCTAAGGGCTATTGTGCAATGCTGGTGATTGTTGTGTTTCATAGACATCATAGCTGGGTAAGACTGTTATTTTTTTTCCATTCTTTGGAAGCTTTCATGGATTCTTCTGGCATAATGAAGATGCTGGCCTTTTTCATGGGGGCTCTGAGAAACAAGCTTGGCCCTTCTGCACATACTTTACTGATGGAACTATACCCCTGGCCTTTAAGCAGCTTCAATTTTCTTAAACAGAAAAGGAGCTCTTTGGAAAAATATAGAGAGAGACACTACAGGACCCCTTGAATGAGGAAGATGCAACCTGAAGTGTGTAGAAAAACAATCTGAGCACCAGCTCCGGCTGCCACCACTATCTAATGTTGCAGGATACCACTGCTCCAAGGAATGGGTAAATAAATACATCCTTTGACTTTGCATTAGTTGATCTGGATTTGAGCTCCATGAATGACTGATTGAACTTGGATCCTATGACTATGTAGCTGATGCCAGGGGATGGGTAGAGGGTCTCTTCTGTTCATCCTTTATTCTTAACAGGAAAATATTGATATGTAAATGACAGGTTTCACGCATGGTGGGCAATGTCCCAAGTGGAAATGGATGGAGGATAGATGGTATAATCTCCAGCAAACATACACCCATGACCCCCTGCATCAGCAATTCTCCTTCCTCCCTGGTAGCCATCATTCCACCATTCACATTAGCCAGGTTTCTCTTCTTTGGGGTAAGAAGTTCTCTTCTACTTCAGGGCCACACCATTGGCATACTGATGTTTCTTCTTCATTCTCTGTCCTCTCTGATTGACCTCTTCTCAACCTTGAAGTCTCAGTTTCTAGGAACACTAGAGCGGTCAGATGCCTTTACTATTGGTCAAATCCAAGTGAGTCTCTGAGATGTTTAGTCTTTACAGCTGACTTGACAGGGTTTATAATTGCCATGGAAACTAACCTGTTAGTATGTCAGTGAAGGATTATCTAGATTAGTTTAAATAAAGTGGGAATACCTATTATAAACTCTAAATGTGGGCAACATCCCATCGCTTGGGTCCTGGACTGAATAAACAGAAGAAAGAAAGATGACCACCAGGATTTATTTCTCTGTGTTTTCTGACTGTGAGTGTGATGTGAGGAGTTGCCCCATGCTACTGCCATCCATACCTTCCCCAGCTATGATGGACTGTACCCTCAAATTGTAAGCCAGAAAACAAAAACAACCAACCTATCCTTACTAGGGTGCTTTTGTCAGGTATTTTGTTGTAGTTATGAGCTAAGTAACTAACACTGCCATTGAAACATGAGTCTTTGGGGACCATTACACACACACACACACACACACACACACACATATAAATTGCATACTCTTGCCCACACAGCTGCACATACACATTCATAACCCACACACACATTACATAGCCCCCCACATTCTATACTTCCCCCACCACAGCTGCACATTGCATACCCCACACATATGCATTACATACCCCACACACATTACATATCCTCACACACATTACATAACCCACATACACACATATCACATACCTCACACACACATTACATACCCCCGCATCCCTATAATACTTTGTGCAGCTTCTGCACAGTACTCAGTCAAGACACCACTGCTATGGTCTTACAACCCTCTGTCCCACCCTCAGGAGGCAAGCATAAGGTCTACATCCATCATAATCATGAATGTGTCACAGTTTTCACTAAATAATCAGTATTGATTTATTCAGTGCCAGGTTTTCCAACCCTCAGAGCTCTGGAGAAGTCCAACTTGATCTCCGAGCCTTTCTCTCTACTGGAATTTCACATTAGACATAGAATGTAATTTTTATTTGCCTCTTTCTTATTGGCATGATTCTGAAAACACTGAATGGTGGCTTGACAAGAGAATAGAATTCTGGGAATACTGTGGTATAGTCTATAGTCTCAGTGCAGAGGAGAAGGAGTGGGGAAGTGGGAAGGGGAGTGGGAGAAGGGAGAGCCTGCAACTCATTGATCAGGCAGTCTGTCTGGATCAGCAAGTTCCAGGTTCAGTGAGAGACCTTGTATCAAAAATTAGTGTGATGAGTGATTTAGGAGAATACCTGATATTGACCTCTGTCCTATACACTCATAGAGTAGGAACCTGGGGGCAGGAGCTGATGCAGAGGCCATGGAGGAATGCTGCTTACTGGCTTGCTCAGCTTGCTTTCTTGTAGAACCCAGGACTACCAGCCCAGGGATGGCACCTCTCACAAAGGGTCCTACCATCCTTGATTACTAATTGAAAACATGCCTTACAGCTGGATCTTATGGAAGCATTTCCTTAAGGGAGGCTCCTTTCTCTGTGATGACTCCAGCTTGTGTCAAGTTGATACACAAAACCAGCCAGTACACCTTGTTTACATGCACTAAAGAGTTAATAAAATATGCTCTATTAAAAAACCAAACAGCAATTTCACTGTTGTTCAGAGAACTTCTATGATGTAAGGAATTCAGGATTATAATTAATAACACGTGGGAACTTAAACACTGGCCAGTGACAGCTATAGCTTCAGTAGTGAGGGAGCTATTGTGTGGTGGTGTGTCATTAATTGCCAGCAGGGAATGAATGAGAAGAGCTATTCATTCTGGAGAGAGTAGGGTTTTAGCTTTTTACAGTGACCCTTCTTCCCACATTTGTCTACCATCCATAGACACCGCAACTCTTCCCAAAGGAATGATACCTTTTAAGAACACTCCTCACCCTCTTTCTGCCTGCCTCTACACCCTCTTCCACATTCTCAAGGTCACTTACAGTTAGGAGTTCTGGTTAGGATTACCTTTACATATTCTGATTCGGGCTACAACTTTTCATATTTCTCAAGAAACTTCATGAGTCATTGAATAGCTATCAAAGCAGAGACGCTAAGCACAATCTACTGTTCTGCACCAGGGTGAGTACATAGGCAGACAGAGGGCATGTCTTCCCACTGCAAAGCAGGGCCCATCATTTGCTTTATTTATGCAACTCACTCTCAACTACTTAAAGACCTGCTATGTTTCATCTGTTTGTTAGCTGGTGTGTTAGTTTGCTTCCAAACACACCTCAGACAACCATCTTATAAAGATGAGATGTTTGTTTTGACTCACATTTTTGGAGGTTCAATACATCACTGTTTGGTCCCCTGGTGCACAGGGCAAAGTATGGTGGGGAATGGATGCCAGAGCCTAAATATGCACTCTATATCTGAGAACAAAAGAGAGGTGTCCAGGGATATCTTAAAGAATATTCCCAGTGGTTAAAACCCTTAGCACATCCCACCTCTCAAACTCTTGCATGAGTCCTAATAGCTCCACATTAAGGATCAAGCTCCCTGCTGCCAAGAAACCCTGGAGATCAAACCATAGGCACTGGAAATGCACATACATGAATCACCTTTGACCCTACTCCATGGATCCTCAGCTTGGGGGTGTCCTTAAGAAACGGGTCAAGCTCTAAGACAAATTGCTCCATGAAGGCTCAGTATGGCACAGCACAGAAAGGAAATGCCCTTAAGTAGGGCAGGGTTTTGAGTAGCCCAGAGCTCTTTGGTAGCCTTGGTTGTTGTATGGGTAAATGTGTCAAATGTATGAGTTACTTTTATGATTGCTCTGATAAAAGCAACTGAAGAGGAAAAGGCTTAATTTTGCTAAGTTTGGGAGTTTAGTGAAGTATGTGTGGAAGGCATGGTGGCAGGAACCTGAAACAACTGGTCATGTGGTTTTCACACCTGGCCAGGAAGCAGAGGGAGATGCTGGGGCTTACTCCCCCCACCCCATTCAGTCTGGGACTCAATCTTTGGAGTGGTGCCACTTATGATTATGGATTTTCCTGCTCCATTTAACCTGGTCTAGAAACTCCCTCACAGACACACCCAGAGTTGTGTCTCCTAGATGATTCTAGATCCTGTCAGTTAATGGCCACAGTGAGTGTTCCATGCTTTTTAATGGACCTCCTTTTCCCCCGCCATTTATTTTATAGCAAAATCTTGTACCTAGGCAAGAGAGTGCTGAGTAAATTACCCACAGTACCCTTAGGTTGAGCTTACTCCAGACCCACCAGCACAATGTGTGCTTTTGGGGCCAGGATGTGCTTCACGGGGCGAGGTAGGCAGCACAGGCATTTGTGGGGAGGAGATTATTCTGGAGTAAAAGCAGTACAACTCCCAGAGTGCCCCTGAAGCTGAACCCCCAAGATGGGAGGCAGTACCCCCAAGGTGGGTAGTAGTTCCCTCAAAATGGGAAGCAGTGCCCCCCATGACATCCTGGTCTTGCCTCTCTTATTACTTCTCCTCCACTGCCCCAGCCCATCCTGGATCAGAGCAATTGTGTAAAAAGATGACTTATGTCATTTCAGCATCCAGTGGCCTGAATAGTGCTCATTTCAGTATGATCAGAAAAACAAATCCAACCTACAGAATAGACCAGGAACATGCTAATCAGGAAAGCAATTTCCACCTGGCCAAGAGGCGCTGGGGAATACAAACACTATGCCATTTTCAGACCATTAGAGATAGTTGCCCTCTTTCTTCTGTGCATGTTAAATTGTGTGTGTACAGCACAGGAAGAAAAACCGAGGGGGAAGGAGGAAAAGAGCCCCATGACCCTGTTCTTAGACAGCATCTCCTCCAACATGAGCAAAGTGACCCTGTCCACCATGTCAGGTCTTCTGACTGTTCCTGATCGTGGCAATGGCTATGTTTCTACTTTCCCATAACAGACACCTGCTAGGTTCGGAACCTTCTGAATGTGTCTGTCTATGAAGGTTGCCCAGATACGTTAACCCTTTCCTCCTTGTTGATAGAGATGTTCAGGTTTTAAAATTCGATTCATCCCTGGTCTAGGGATCAATGTTAATCTAAGGTGAGATCGGTTGGTGTGATTTTTCCATGGAGTGATCCTGGGTGGCAAAAGTTGGCTTATTCTTCGGGCACAAGCACATCGGCTGTTCTAGGCACATTCTTCATGGCCAGGACTCTGAGCAAGGACCCAGCTCTCTTCCCCAATTACTTTGTCAGCTGTTCCATAATGGGTTATCCTCTCTCTGCTGGTAAGTGCCCTTGATGGGCAGTGGGCTTTTAAAATCAGATTTGCCTCTAAACAACTGAAGGTAAAATGGAATGACTATGTGAAGGGTTAATGTGGATTGCTAACAGGAGAGGTTTGGTGATTTAAGATGACCTTTTTAACTTTCTTAGTCTTGAAATAGAGGAACAGACAGGGGATACAAAGTAGCAATCCAAGAGCCCTTGTGGTAACCAGGGCAATTGCTTTCCTTCCTCCTTTCCTGGCTTTCTTTAATGGATTGTCTCAATATCAAGGTGTCCTAAAGCTCTTCCTTAAGTTAGAAGTGGAAAAGATGCCAGGAAGGGCCCATAGGATGTGCCCTGATTTCAGAGACTCCAGGGACCAAAAAAGAAACAAAAATTCAACTTTAGGAATAAAAGGGAACTTTATATAGATTCCTTAAGAGATTTCAAATGCTATCCACATTGCCAATGGCAGAAGAAACGAGAACTACTAAGGCAGAGTTCTACGCACCTGGGAGTTTGGAAGGAACGCTTAGAGGATCAAGCCCCTGTCAGAGAATATGTGAAGCATTCTTGGCACAAGCAGGTTATCTGTCATCTTGACAGCTAGACAAAGAAGTCATTTTTGTTCTTTTAAAGAACAAACAGTATTGGGGCTGGGCGTGGTGGCTCCTGGCTGCAGTCCTAGGACTCTAGGGGCAGAGGCAGGCAGTTATCTGTGAGTTTCAGGCTGCCTCCTTCTATATAGTGAATTTCACTAGGGCTACAGAGTAAGATGTTACTCCAGAAACAAAACAAAACAAAAACCAAACCAAGACAATTATCATTCAAAGTTTATGCATTGGGGAAAAAGAAAAAAGAAAAAAACTAACCCACTGGGCTATGAGGTAGATGAACATATTTCTTTCAACAAAGTTGTCAGGCTGTGATGGGGTCTCTTAGTCAGGGTTTCTATTCCTACACGAAACATCGTGACAAGAAGCAAGTGGGGGAGGGAAAGGGTTTATTCAGCTTATACTTCCACATTGCTGTTCTTCACCAAAAGAGGTCAGGACAGGAACTCAAGCAGGTCAGGAAGCAGGAGGCAGGAGCTGATGCAGAGGTCATGGAGGAATGCTGCTTACTGGCTTACTTCCCCTGACTTGCTCAGCTTGCTTTCTTATAGAACCCAGGACTACCAGCCCAGGGATGGCACCACCCACAATAGACCCTCCCACCCTTGATCAGTAATTGAGAAAATGCCCTACAGCTGGATCTCATGGAGGCATTTCCTCAAGGGAGGCTCCTTTCTCTGTGATAACTCCAGCTTGTGTCAAGTTGACACACAAAACCAGCCAGTACATGAAGCTATAGTTCGAATCATAGGTGGTGAAGACCAGAAGGTTTTCAAGGATGGATAGGGGATTGAGATCTCTACTCTGTGTTTCCAAGGTCATATATCGTATAGGAAATACAGAAAGCTGGGCAGTGATGGTACATGCCTTTAATCCCAGCACTTGGGAGGCAGAGGCAGGTGGATTTCTGAGTTCAAGGTCAGCCTGGTCTACAGAGTGAGTTCCAAGACAGCCAAGGCTACACAGAAAAACCCTGTCTTGAAAAAACAAAAAACAAAAAACAACAAAAAAAGAGAGACAGAGTATATATATGGTTTAAGGAGATGATCACTAAAAATGAGGTAAGTGAGGCTGTAGAGAAGACTTAGTTATTAAAATGTTTACCCACAAGCATGAGGAACTGAGTTCAAATCCCTAGCACTCTTGTAAAAATACAAAACAAAACCAAAAACACACCCTAACAAACAAACAAAAAACAGGCATAAGGTGCACAGCTGTAACCCCAGTGCTGAATAGGTAAACCCAGGCTAATCCTGGGTTCAGTGGTCAACCAGCTCAGCTTGTTTGGTGATGTCTAGGCTTTGTCTAAAAAAATAGGGGCCAGAGCCAAAATTGACAATCACCTACACACACAAGCACATAGAACATGTTGTCCATATACACACATAACCCACCCCCTCCACAGACACTCATAAAAAGAATTTTTTCAATTAGCTAAGCATTTCCAGTGGTCTCCACTCTGAGTCTTGACAAAACAACATAGGGAAGGACATACTGTCCTTGCTGGCTGGAACCTTTGACAAGTCAGGTTGGTGAGGCTGCTGAAAGACGTCAGTGAACACCCTGCTATCAGGACTTGGCACAGAGGCTGTGAATATGAGATTTGTCTCTGACCCTTCGTGAACCAGTGCCAGATATTAATGAGTCATCTCCTGGGTCCACGCTTAGTGTCTGTTGGGAGCATTCCTAGCATTCAACTTTGGTTGCATTCCAGTTATTTCAGACAAGTCCCATTTTGCATGATAGATGTGCTCTTTGCTTTCATGAGCTTCAGGTGGGTGGGAAGGAAACCATAGCAAAAGAATTCAGCAGGAAGTTCCCTTCAAAAAGATCCATGTACCACCTTGGATGATAGCTTCTGAAAGCCTGAATTCCTGAGTGTTCTGAGTTCATCGGCTTACTGTTTGCCAAGAGGCTGAAGGGCAGTAACTTGGCAGGTGCTATTTTACAAGTGTAGTTTTACATTTGGCTGTCTCTAGATGAATGAGTCTTTAATTTTCACTGGGCAAGGTCATCATCAGAAAGGTGGATTCTGCCTCTGACAGAGCTCATTTGGGAAACAACACTGAGAAATGTGCAGTTTCCCTCCTCCGGCAATGTGTTCTTGCTTGGAGGCAGAGTGGGAAGGGGACTGGTTGATTTAGCTATTTGGGTAAAGATACTGCCCATAATTTAAGGGAAATGAGTAAAAAACAAATGGGTAGCCATAATTAGAATGTCTTGACCTGCGTAGCTTAAGGATTGATCCTGCTTGGGGCTAAGAGGGAATGAAGGAAGGAGAGACAGACAGAAACATATAGAGAAACACTAGGGTTAGGTGGGCAGTGCAATCCGATGAGGGTGCACCAGTAAGCCAGAAACTTAGTCCATTTGCCACTAAGCAAAAAGCTATGTTTTTTATTGTGTGCAGCAGGGAAGGGGAGGGATGTAGCTAATCTCAGTAGGAGGTTTCTTAGGGGGGCAGTTCCAGGTTACAGTCACTTGAGAGGAGCAAGTTGTAGTTGATAGTTTCTGCATTCACCAGTTTTAGATAAAAGTCAGTCATTCATAACATCTATATTGGGACAAGAGGAAAACTTTGTCATTCCTCTGAGCCTGACCCAGGGAAGGAGAGCCTTACTAGTCCCATGGGTCTGAGACATTGGGTTCTTGACATGGCCATGTTCACATTAGCCAAACACATTTACTTAGGACTTCATTGGCTTCCAACACTAGAAACTTTTATATTTTTTCAACCCTTCTGGGTCTACAAATAGATTGAGAAAGACAGACATTCTGAATTCCATTAAACTATTTAATATATTAAATATATAATAATATATTAATAGGTAAATATATGTACATATATACAAATATACACACACATACATACACTCTCTCACTTTCCCCCTCCCTCTCTATCTATCTATACATATAGTCTTGATATGTAATCCAAACTGTTTTTGAACTCTTAAGTATTTCTTTCTTATCCCCACAAATGCTAGAATTATGGTTGTGTACCACTACATTCAGCTACTTAACAATATTTATTAATTTTAAAGTAATAGCATCTATTGAACACTTATGAATTTGTCACACTAGGTGTACATCAAAGGCCTGCTTTTATTACCTCTGTTTTGTATGTACGTGTGCTGGTACATAATTATGTATGCATCTGTGTGTCTGTGTGTGTGTCTATGTGTGTGTGTGTGTCTGTGTGTGTTAAGGCTAGAGAACAAACTTAGCTGTCTTTCCTTAGACGCCACCCACCTTTACTATTGAGACAGTCTCGTACTGAGATCTGGAACTTGCTAATAAGGACAGGTTGTTTGGTGGGCGAGTCTCAGAGATCCCTCTATCTCCAGATTCCCAGTCTTGTGATTATAATTGTACACTCCACACTCAACACTTTACACGGGTTTGGAAGACCCAACTCCAGTCTTCAGGCTTTCGAGGCAATGACTTTGCCAATTGAACTATCCTTGCCTCTGCCCAGACCATGTTGCTTTGTTTTTACAGGTAAAGAAAGTTGAAGCTGTGAGACAGAAAGCTCTGAAACAATCTGACCAAGGAAAGTCACACACTCAATGCAACAGAACCACAGTCAGAATGGAAACTGAGGACTGCCTAATGCCAAGGACAAACTGCCTATTCCTATCGACATTTTCTCTCTTGTGTAGAAGACAAGCAGAAGAACGTCTCTGCAGGTGCTACAGAGCTTTTCATAAAGCACAGATCCTCTGACCCTGGTTCTCAAGGTGAGCATTAGACGCTGTCCAACCTGGGCACTATATGGCTTGAACATTTGAAACGTGTCTCATTTTGTATGTTTTACTTTTTAATTGTGTGCCCAAACAATGAATTTTGGCAGATTTTTCTGTGTCCATACAGTCAGTTACAACCTATAACACATCTCTCTCTCTCTCTCTCTCTCTCTCTCTCTCTCTCTCTGTGTGTGTGTGTGTGTGTGTGTGTGTGTGTGTGTGTGTGTAATAATCAGCTACCTGAACTGCCAGCTGAGCAGGCAGTACTAAGAGGAATGGCAGGGTTTTGATAAGACAGAAGGGTAGTTGCTTCTTCTCCTCCTCCTCTCACTCCTCCTCCTCCTTCTCCTCCTCTTCCTCCTCTTCCTGGTCCTCCTCCTCCTCTTCCTCTTCCTCTTCCTCTTCCTGGTCCTCCTCCCCAGAACCTTTCTAAAATATTGAGATTCATGACCTTGAATTAAAGAATCATATCATATCAAATCAGTATGTCATTTGAATGTGAAATACCCTCTGCAGGCTCCTGTATTTGAACACTTGATCCTTACCTGGTGGTCCCCAAAGGTTTCTGGGTTTCTGGTTGTGGACCCATAGAAGGAGGTTTAGCATTTTTTTTTTTTTTGAGGTTTAGCATTTCTAAAGGAAGTAAGTCACTGGAGGCAGGCCTTGAGATTTTATGTCTCAGCCTCACATCTTCCTAATTGTCTGTTCAATATAATTAGCTACCTTTCTTCCCCACCCAGTCTTCTCTGCCATGATGGACTGATTTCTTTCTTAAACTGTGAGGCAGAATAAATCATTATATCTTGTCAGGTGTTTGGTTACAGCAATGAGATAAACAACTAATACAGCCAATTAGAGCAGATGTGTGGTATGGTGCACTGTCTAGTCAGAGTCTTGGTTCCATACATAGAACCAGGTAGTCAATTGCCTGAGAACAGGCTGGAGAGATGGGCCTAGGGAAGGCAAGCTTTGGTAGAAACATCAGAATCCAGGAGAGAGTTGAGGCAGGAGACCTCAGTGTCTGATAATGTTTAGCTCAGACTGATAAGGTCAAACAGCACACTTTGAGTTGAAGTAATGTAAATGTAGGAAGAGAATGGTTTTCTATGAAAAATGACGCTTCTCTTTGTTTTGGTGAGTCTTTGCTGTCAGCCTGACTGGATTTGGAATCCCTTGAAAAACAGACCCCTGGGTGTCTCTGGTGCTGATGTTTCCAGAGGAGCCTAAAGGAGGAGGGAACACACCCTG
>JADRCC010545717.1:0-18495 GCA_019843855.1 Hylomyscus alleni
GTTTTATTTTGTCATACTTGGTTGTTATCTCTTAGAAGCCTGTTTTTGCTAATGAGAGACAGAAAGGGAGTAGATCCGAAGGGAGGAAAGATGGGAAGGAACTGGGAGGAGTAGAGGAATGGGAAACTATCATCAGGATATATTGTCTAAAATAAAAATATATTTTATAAAAGGAAAACATTCATCCTGACAATAGAGCCTATAGAAGTGCACATGTAGAGTTTAATAACTTATTGTTACGTGCTCCCCAATACTGAGATGTTCAGATGCATCCTTATGTCACCTTCCAAATATTCTTTTCACAACCTCACCAAACAAACAAAACAAAACAAAACAAAAACTGTCTTGCAGACAGACAGATGAAATGTAGACCAATAGCAAATGGCAAAGATATCCCAAAAGTAACCTCCTCTCAGCTACATGGTCTAGAGCACTGAGACCACACAGTGGGAAAAGCATTCCATCACAGATGGTGCAGCAGAAACTGGACATCCCCAAGCGGGAGGATGGAACGTAGACTTATATTCAAAAATAATGCAACACAAGCCAAACACCTGTAAGTAATATCTAAACTGTAGAAGTATTAAAAGAAAATATAAGGACAGCCCCGAGTGACACTAGATTTGGCAATGTATTTTTAGAATGGCCTTAAAGACAGAACAAAAAGATAAAACATGAAAAGTGTATTAATGGAGATCTAAAAGTAAACAACAAAACTCAAGTGAAACTGAGCTAACTGTTCTAAACGATACCTCTCCTAAGAAGATGTTATGACAACCAGGTATATATGGAAAAATTAAAAAGGTAGCTATCACTAGTCATTTGGAAATTCATCTCCAAACTATAATCAGATAGGACATCATGAATGGCTAGTATCAGAAATGGAGGGAAACAGGGAAGAAGAAAGAAAGATGATAGACCTGATGGCACAGGCCTATAATTCCAGCTACTCCAGAGGCTGCAGCAGGGGGATCCTAAAGTCCACAGGAGCCAGACACAAGGCCAGACAACTTAGAACCTATCCCCAAAGAAGTAGCAAGGTCAGAATTGCTGTCATTCAGTGTACTTGTCTAGCATACAGAAACACCTACATTCAAATCCTTAGGACTGCAAACAAACTAACAAAACACACACACACACACACACACACACCACACACACACACACACACACGCGCACACACGCACACAGAGTGAGCAGGTGAGAGAGAGGGAGAGAGAGAGAGAGAGAGAGAGAAAGAGAGAGAGAGAGAGATTTGTTGCAGCATTGTCCAGTCATATACTCACATTTATAATGTACTTTTCTGAAAGGAAAGGGAAATTCAGACAGAATATACCAGTGCTGTGTCAGACCTTTACCCAAACCACTGAGAACAGTGTACAGAAGCTGTGGCTTATAGGGAGATTAAGATTTATTTGAACTTTTTCAAAGTTAAAATACTTAGTTTCTTAGTATAAGTCAATTATATTGTTCTCCAGTTTCAGAGCAAAAGAAAACTAAAAATTTGAATGAGAAAAGTTTTGCATTTCTAAATAATCTGCACACTTCACCTTCTCCTGTAAAAGCCCATAACCACAAAGGTAAAAGAAACACTGACATATAGGCCTGTGGGATAAAACTTTATTCCATTTACTAGTATGGTTAAATGGTCCCTAAGAACAAGAAGCTAATGTCACAACCCCCACATGTGTTCCCACATTTCCCTGCAAATAAATACATGTACAGAGGGGCTTTGTGGTTTTGTATGGTATAAGATCCTATGCATAGATTCCCCTTACATATAATCCAGGTAAGATGTTAGATTTGTTTACTGTCTCATGCCTTTAATTTTTTGCATGATGTTCTGGAATGAGAGTATATCGCTCTTATCAATAGTTCCTTTACTAAATGTCCTTTGTATTTCTGTCATGACCACAATCAATGAAGGTATAAATATCTATGCACACTTTTCATTATTCTACTTACATTTCTATGAGGTAGTATTTTTACAAGGAGGTTATTGTCAAATTAAGGATATGTGTGTGTGTGTGTGTGTGTGTGTGTATTTGTGTATGCTTTTAGTTTTAATAGGTGTTATCAAATAATTTCCTGAAAAAATTACAATTAACAGTTGTGCCTGAAAAAAAAAAAAACAGTTGTGCGTGCATGCATAAGAAATCTATAGCTTAGTATTGTATCCAACATTAGACTTTTTATGGGCTGAAAATATGACAGACATCAAATTATAACAATCAAAACAATTGATGGAAAAAATTTGAAAGATGTTTTTGCAAAAGTAGTAAAGTCCGTTTTCAACTTCATATGAAATCTTGAAAAGCAGTAGTAATCAAAATAGGGTGTAAAAAGAACAAGTTAGAAAGATCATACTTCACAATTTCCAATTATGCTACCAAGTCACAGGCATATTGGTTCTGGTGTACAGACAGATGTCACATAGGCCAGTGAAATAGAAGAGGGAAGCCACAAGTAAACTACGTGGTTAAGTGCACCAACTCCATTCAATGGAAAAAAGGAGTCTGCCACATATGGTGCTGGGAAAACTGGATATCCCTAAGCAAGAGACATAAAACTGGTCCTTTAACTTGTACTATTTTCAGGAACAGCTCAGCATGTATCAAAGAAATACAAGGGAGAACTTAATTATAAAAATATTAGAAGAAAATTTAGAAAAAAAACATACATGGTAGTAAATTTGATATTGTGATTGTAAATTGGCCACAGAGACACATTCAGAAAAGAAAATACAGAAAATTAGAACTCACATTTAAAGCTTTTAAATATGAAAAAGCTTTCAAATGTAAAAGCTTCACATTTTAAAGCATTTAAAGCTTTTCACATGCTTTGTACAATTAATACACACATTAAAAAATGAACTCAATTATCCCTGACAATATAGCTTAATGGGTAAGGGTACTAGTCTCACCAAGCCTGATAACCTGAGTCAATCCTTGGAACAAAGATACTATAGAGGGCAGACCTGGCTCTCACAGGTCATGCTCTGATACTTCCACATGCACATATGCTTGGACACTTCCAGATGGATAGCTAAACGTTCTTAAAGGTTTATTTTATGTGTTTAAGTATGTATCTTTATATGTGTATGTAAAACACACGTTTGCTTGCATGTACACTCCATGCTCTGCTATTTCTCCTTATAAGTAATCTTTTATGAGTATGGAGAATTGTTTGTGTACATGTTCCTGTTTATGTGCATATGTGTATGTTTGCATGCATTCCTGTGGAAGCCAAAGGTTGATGTCCACGTATCTTCCCCTGTTGATCTCAACTTATTCTTTCTGCTCTTTTAATTTTATTAATTTTATTATTTAAAGAACCTTGCAAAAAAAATATCACCCAAACAAATTAACCAGACTCAGAATTCAATAAATCTCTACACAGTTAAACTAGGCATTTGGAACCAAAGCTGTGGCGCCCCACATTAAATTTTATACTTTAAGTATTAAACCCATTTTGTGAGGCAGTGTATCTCACCAAATGCAGAGTGAGATTATCTGGTCAGCAAGCTTCAGGCATCCCCTTGTGTCATTGCCCCAGCACTCAGATTGCAGTAACATGCTACAGCCTGAAAGGTTATAGATGGGTGCTTGAAAGCTAACCTCAGACTTGCATGCTTGTGTGGCAAGCACTTAGTCTACTGTGCTGTCTCCCCAGCCCCTGATTGTGCTACTATTATAGACTTACACACAATATCAATGACCACACGAGGTAAATTCAAAGAGAATCTGTGTTTGCAGATGAAACGACTTGGTGTAAATTACTAGGGAGTTAGGAGGCTGGGCATTAGGGAAGACTGATCAATTTTTTTAAGGTCTGAACAATGACAATATAATTAAACTTGCTAACACAGAAGAGAAAAAAAACCTCACAGGGCCTCACCTCTGACAAAAATCTACAGGAAAGTAATTCTGAGACTGCTGAGAGAATTGTCCTCTCTTAGACATGAGCACTCTGATTGCTTCTCCAGTCTAACGTTGGCATCCCTGAAACCATATACATACAAAAACCAAAAAGCAGACATAACAGACTGTATTTATATATCTGTGCATATACATGTAATGATAATAATCAAAGGAAAAAAGGCTATTAATTTCAGAGTGGGAGCACCTGGGAGAGCGAGAGGGAAAGAACACGAGAAGACCTTGAGGTAGAAAATGGAAAGGGGAAGTAGTGTAATTACATTTTAATTTAAATGTTTTTAGATATGTGTGTGTAATGAGTTGATTTTTGCACCTTTAAAATCTGAAATTAGTTTATTTAGTGTATAAACTTATTAACCTTATTCTCTTTTTCAGAACAGCCTAAACCTAAACCTGAAACAAAAGTTGAAAATGATGAAAATCTGAGGAAGACTACCTCTCCTCTAAATATCAAAATCATTAAAGGTAGAGGAATACTTTGATATGTGCCTGAAACAAAACTCTGTATTCTGTTCCCTCTCTTCCTATCTACCCATATCCTTATGGATGGGCTCTTCCAACAAAGAGCCTACATTGTGAGCACACATGCTTTTCCTGTAAATAGACACCTGTGTAGAAGGTTTCCTGATCATGATCAGAAATAGAATTTTGTATGTCGATTACCCCTTACTTCCAACCAAGACGAGTTAACTGATTTCCCTCCATGCCTTTCATTTTCTCTGTAATGTTCTGAAATGAGAGTATATTACATCTCTATGTAATTCAAACAATAGCGCAATCAAAATCAGCAATTTTTTATTGAGACAGGATCTTCTTACCAAGTAGCCACATCAGAGTGAAAGTTGCTATACAAACAGGCTAGCTAGAACTCATAGAGAGGGACTGCCTATGCTTCCCACTGTGATAGGATTAAAGGCATGTACCAAAATCATTCACTGCCAATCACATCTGTATAAAGCTAGTTTGTCTCTATAGGGTAGAGAATATAAATGAGATTGTTATATGTAGAAAACGTATGTTTTTACTATCATATGTACATCTATATACATTCTGCAATGACTGTTCTTAATTATTATGAAAATAAAATCATGGAAAAACTTCTATATAATTCTCAGCACTAGATTTTATAAATTGAAAATATAAACAATATTAAACTGTATTGGTTATCTGACACTAGTACAGAAATTAATCACAGCCTGCAGAAAAATCCCTAGAATTACAAAGATATCTTTCCAAAGTAAAAAAGTCAATTTTAAAATTCATATGGAATCACCAGAGACTATAACATAATAATGAAATACTATTTATATAATGAAACTAACAAATGAAAACTAACAAAATAAGAGAAACACTTGATAATGTAATCACTAGTTGTCTGATTGCAGGCTGGCAAAACCTCTCACTGTTCTATTACTTTCCTTACTTATACCCTTTTTTTCCTTTTATTTCCATCCTCCCCAGCCACCCCATGTCAATACAACTGCTCCCTGCACTATAAGTAAAGCCTTGGGGGGGAAAGACAAACTGAATTCTAAAAATAAGAAAATGCAAACCCTTCCTTAGTCTTTCTGTTAGAGTCTTAAGGTATAAACGAATTTATGCTGACAATACAAAATTTTGTTTTATTTCATCTTTTCTAAAATCTATCTTTTTAAAGATTTATTTATTTATTATATGTAAGTACACTGAAGCTGTCTTCAGACACTCCAGAAGAGGGCATCAGATCTCATTATGAATGGTTGTGAGCCACCATGTGGTTGCTGGGATTTGAACTGAGGACCTTCGGAAGGGCAGTCAGTGCTCTTACCTGCTGAGCCATCTCTCCAGCCCCCTAAAATCTATTTTTTTGTTTGTATTTTTTATTTTTATTTTTTGTTAGGTATTTTCTTTATTTACATTTCAAATATTATCCTCTTTCCTGGTTTCCCCTCAGAAAACCCCGTATGCTCTCCTCCATCCCCCTGCTCACCCACCCACCCACTCCCACTTCCTGACCCTGGCATTTCCCTACACTGAGGCATAGAGCCTTCATAGGACCAAGGGCCTCTCCTCCCACTGATGACCGACAAAGCTATCCTCTGCTACATATGCAGCTGGAGCCATGAGTCCCACCATGTATACTCTGGTTGGTGGCTTAATCCCTGGGAGCTCTGGGGGTACTGATTAGTTCATATTGTTGTTCCTCCTATGGGCTGCAAACCCCTTCAACTTCTTGGGTCATTTCTCCAGCTCCTCCATTGGGGACCCTGTGCTTAGTCCAATGGTTGGCTGCGAGCATCCACCTCTGTATTTGTCAGGCACTGGTAGAGCTTCTCAGGAGACAGCTATAACAGGCTTCTGTCAGCATGCATTACTTGGCATCCACAACAGTGTCTGGCTTTGGTGACTGTATATGGGATGGATCCCAAGGTGGGGCAGTCTCTGGATGGTCATTCCTTCAGTCTCTGCTCCACACTTTGTCTCGGTAACTCTTTCTGTGAGTATTTTGTTCTCCCTTCTAAGAAAGACCACACTTGGGTTTTCCTTCTTCTTGAGTTTCATGTGGTTTGTGAATGGTATCTTGGGGGAGAACACACATGGTATGCACTCACTGACTTACATTTTTATAAGGCACATTTATAAAATATCATCTGCCAGCAAGGATAAATCAGACAGTCTACTTGTGCTGGTTAACTGCCCTATGTAAATAGCTGGGGAAAGCTGTGCTTAGAAATAGGTTATTGCAGTCATCCCTGAATAATGTTGTTCTCATTTTTCAGAGCTATCTACAACTTTGAATTTAGATGGTGGAGATACTGAACTTCCAGACCATCTGTTCAAGACAACATCTGCTGTAAAGAAACTTGAGAATAAAGGTAAGGGGAGTGCTTTAATACAAATGTTTGAATTATAAAATATTCCTTCCCCACCATTTCTGTTTACCAGAATTCTTAAAGCTGTGAGCTCCTTTCCAACAATCAGCTAAATAATGTTACAAGCCTGTGTGGAGGGCTTTGCCTTCCTATATGGTAATAGGATCTTGTGCATATAACCCCTTATCTATAACCCAGCTGAACTGCTAGGTTTCCTTTCCCTCTCACTGCTTGAGATGTCTGCTTTAGGTTCCTAAATGATAAAATAGAACACCTCATCTATAGTTCCTCTTCATGTCATCTTTACATTTCTGTTGTTGCAACAACAACCAACACTACTATCAACATCACTGTACTCTCCTATTCTCCTACTTTTATATAGTAGAGTGTGTATGTGTGTATATGTGTGTGTATGTGTGTGTATGTATGTGTGTGTGTCTATGTGTGTGTCTGTGTGTATGTGTGTCTGTGTGTGTGTCTGTATGTGTGTGTGTGTATGTGTGTGTATGTGTGTGTATGTGTATGTATATTTGTGTGTATGTGTGTGTGTGTGTGTGTGTGTGTAAGGCTGAATGAAGAACATGTGTGCTTTTAATTTTCATAGGTACCCACAAATATTTTGTAGCATTGCCGTAATTAATAGTTGTGGCAAGAAAGGAATTAAAAACTGTATCCAAGTATCAAGGCTAATATTAGAATCTTCTGTGAGTCATTCATAACTCAATAGTGTATTGCTTAGTCTCCATGAGTTTCTGTGGTTTCTCTTACTGTTGATATTTACTTTTATTCCATTGTGTTAGAAGGAACAAAGGATATTATTTCAACTTTCCTGTATCTGTTGAGACTTCCTTCATTTTCTAATGTGTTGATAGTTCTGGGAAAAACTTCATGGTCTGATTACAACAGTGTGTATTCATTAGTGTTTTCGTGAGATGTATTATAGATGTTTTTTAGTTTGTTTAATTTATGATGTCATTTAACTCTAGTGTGTCCATGTTGATTATTTATTGGTTGTTTTCAGGACAGGGTTTTTCTGTGTAGACCTGGCTGACCTGGAACTCATCATGTAAACCAGGCTGGCCTTGAACTCACCACATAGATCAAACTGCCTTTGCCTCTTGAATGCTGGGTTTAAAAGCATGTGCCACCACACTCAAGTCAATGTTGATAGTGTGTGTGTGTGTGTGTGTGTGTGTGTGTATGTGTGTGTGTGTATGTGTGGGGGGGTGGGTCCATATGATACATCTAATGGTGAAAGTGGATGTCTAAGTCACTCACCATTTGTGAATTCATTTGTGATTTTTGTATCTAGTAGTATTTGTTTTATGAAATTGGATGTGTCTGTGTTCAGAATTGCTATATCCTTTTTCTTAACTGGGCCCTTCAAATAAGATTTAATTAATTTTTCTGACAGAGCAGTAAAACTTTACAGAGTTCATGAGTACTTAGCCCCATAAATTCTCTAAGGAAATTTAAATAGGAATAAGTTTTAAATATATCATTATTGGTACTTCCTAGGGAGCAACCAATGTTGCCCCTTGATGCATGTAAAACATAAGAACAGTTTGATTCTACAAGAGCCCATCACAGGTACTTAGTAAAACAAAATGCCATGATGTAACTCTCATGTCAGAGAATAGCACAGACAAAACAGCAAGTAGAGAATAAATTCTGTGTCATCCTGTAACAATACCCAACATTTACTAATCACTAATCATGAAATTATATGTCCTATTATGTGGTTTTCCATTATTTCAAAATTCCTTTCTCAAGGAAATGCCTTTTTTTTCCTTGCAACAACTACAGAAATGCAATCAATCTAGAGACTGCTTATCTATGGGTGATAAGGACAAATGTTCATAGGGCTTAGTTAAGTAACTTAGAGGTTATAGATTCTCCTCCAGTCAACATGGATTCACTAAGCTAAATAATGTTAACAGTGCGAAAGATGGAGGCCTGGATTGTGAAATTTCCGAGGGAAGCAAAGACTCTACAGGGATTTTTTTCTGTTAAGAAGCTGTAGTTCTGGTTAGCTGGGGGCCGAAGAAGCAGCTGTGATTAACAAGATAACTACTAAAGTGAAACCTTTTCCTTGCTGGGATGCTTGATGCTGGTCAGCTACATGTGAGAATTTAGTGGTGATTAAGAAGAGACTAGCATCACTGAGATGAAATCTTATAGGAAGTGTTTTTCCTTAGAGTACAAAGAAGCTGTGTTCCAGAGGTGGACAAGGTTGTATGTTGCGCTGATCGATGAACTTGGTAATGTAAGAGTTGTCTAGGTTGTACTAGTTTTGAAGGCATGGAGAGGTCATCAAGAAGCAACTGAGGCTTGGCACTGTAAGAGGCCAGGACACCAACCTAGTGTGAAAACATGATGCACACATAAGAATGAGAGATGTCAGCCCCACACGCCAAAGCCACATTAACACTTCATGCCCCTTGTATGACTATTGTTAGCAGCCAAATGACAAAAGGAAGAAGAAAGTTAAAGACAAATGTCATTTACAAGTGGGCGAGAAAGAACAGTCCTGTAGGTGCAGCCTGTAGTCCCAACTCCCTGGGAAGCTGACATTTGCAAGAGGGCAAAAATTCATAGTCAGCCAAGGCTACATGGTGAGACCATGCCTCAGAGTTGTCAGAAACAAGATGGTGTAGTTTAGGAGTGGAGAGTTCATCTTACATACAAAATATTTAAGTTCAGTCATAAGTACTCAAAACAAAGAGTAAAGTAGACCAAATATCAAGAAATTATAATGGGAGTGTGAGAATTTGAGATGGCAAAGTGAGTTAAAGGGCTTGTCACCAAGCTTAACCTAGAAGATTGATCCCCAGTAAGCACACAGGCCAAACAGAGAACCTATTTGTACCAATTGTCCTCTCAGCTCCACATTAAAATTATGTCATGGTAGAGACAGAAAGGAGAGAGTCAGTGGGGACAGAGACAGAGAGGAGAGTACTACTAATACATGGAGTTTGAGAGAAAAAAAGAACCAGAAACACATGTCACCTGAGCTCTAGCAGGCTTCATTAGCCTCCCTCTACAGCCCTACCTACCATTTTTATCACAGTGACATCCTTCCATCTACATAGTGCCTCTTCAATTTAGAGAGAAAGGATAAGTATGCAACTTTGGATCTAAGCAAGAGTCCCAGGTGCACATAGCTCACATGAGCCTTGGTGAATAGAAGTTTGAATATTTCATTCTTGTGCAAGAAACACATTATAGAAACTGAGAAAACTTCAGTAAATTTTGCCAGCCAGCTTTGAGAAATGGCTCTCTAACAGACCCACATTCTATATTTTATTTTGGAATTCATCCCCAAGTGAAGAGATATTGAACCTATATATTTTATTATATTTTCCTTTTAATTGTAGCCCAAATACGTACACTATTCCATATCTTATTCGCTATCTTCCTTCTTGGACTTTATGTCAACTACTATTTGTTAATGTAAGAAAGGTTTATGGAGAAAATAAACCATCTAAAAAGCTGTTGCAGGAAGTATTTAAAAAGTCGACACCATCCGTGTTATACACAGCTACCCTCTGCCCCATCAGCAGTCTTCCCAGCTCCGGTTCACCTGCCTCAGAGCCCAGAGCCACCGGTACCTTTTCAGTCATCTACCCCTGTGGCTAGTTGTCACAAATCCCCTTAACCCAGGAAAACAAAACTCTAGAAGCTTATAATTAATTAGTCAGATTTATATATCAATAAATTCTCAATAAATGCCACACAATAATTTCAGAGCCAATTGATATTGATATTGAATTTATATTGATATAAATTGCCCACCTAAGTAAGACGAATTGTCCCATGATTATCCGTCCCTAATATGATATTCATACCTACCTGTGGCTATTTAAAGCCACCTGGAATCTGGATCATCCTGTTTTTCCTCCATCTTCCTTCCTCCCTCTCTTCCTGTCCCTCCCTGTCTCTCAAACTCTTAGCTCTGCCTCCTCCCTTTTCCCTGTCCAATCACAGGATTCTTATATTAATATCTAAATTAATCGGGGGAAAATTCTGCTACATTTCACCCTTTCTGTTCATATAAAAAAAAACTTTTCTCAAATATAAATTGAGCACAACTATCACAATTTTGTAATTCATAAAGTATAACAATAGACCTAACACCTATCACTTTTGTCAATAAAATAGAACACTGCCATCTATCCTAAGTTAAAAGACATACAATTCTATGCCTGACTCATATCCTGGCTTTAGATTGCTTGCCATCTGAAAACCATCCTCTCAAATCTATATCATCTTTCTCAATGCTAAACAACTTGGGTTGACTAGAAGACTATAAGGGTCCTTCAACCCTGTCAGAAATCCAAGAACGGCCAACATTTCTGAAAATATAGGAAGCCTAACACAGCTTCCAGAATTGAGACAAATTGTAGAGACAGCTGCCTACCTTTTTTCGATATTTTCTTTATTTACATGTTCTATGATATCTCTTTTCCCAGGTTCCCCTCCAAAAAAAGAAATAAAATAATATAAAACAACAACAACAACAACAAAAACCCCAGTAAGTCAGGAAGTTGGAGCATCACTCTTCAGCCTTCTGGCCCAGGATATTCCAACAGACCTTGAAAAACAGGAATTATTAAGGACTAGCCTATTCTGTCTAGGCAGAACTAAGCTGTTCTAACATGTAACTTGTGTTCACTCAAGGACTGTACAGGTCTACAGAAGAGATAGGCAATTTCTGCCCAGTGGTCACCTAGCCACAGAGTACCACCTCACCTGGAGGTATAGATGCTCAGCTGCTTCTTTGAATCTACAAACAGGAGGCTGTTAGGAGCAGATTTGTCTCAACAGGAAGTGAATAAATAGAATTAAATGTCAGATTCTGTGGACTTCTGACATTTTTGAAAGCCAGCTATCTATGTAAAGTAATCTGGACTGCTGTCCATTAACTACCCTCAGCTAAAATATCTTAAAATAACTGAAAACACCCTAACAATAAACTCAGAGCCATGAATTTGTTGTTAGGCCTTTAACTCACAGACTTACACACCTCAGATCAATTTGTAATGGCATTTATTGAAGAACGGGGTCCAAGCCTTGTACTTTTAAAATTTTTGTTTCAATAGACAAAATTTATATCAGTGAAAACCTTGATTTTGCATAAAAATAAATTTTATGCCAAAATAAGAAATTATAACTTCAATATAGTAACAATTATAAAGATTTTTACCAAATGAGATTATGGCTACACAATCAATTCTAGCTGTTTCCTCCCTGTTCCTATTATGACCATTTCTTTTTTATTTTTTTTTCGATATTTTCTTTATTTACATGTTCTATGATATCTCTTTTCCCAGGTTCCCCTCCAAAAAAAGAAATAAAATAATATAAAACAACAACAACAACAACAAAAACCCCTGTACCCTCCTCCCCCTGCCCTTGCTCACCAACCCACCCTCTCCCGCTTCCTGGCCCTGGCATTCCCCTACACTGGGGCATAGAATCTTCACAGTACCAAGGGCCTCTCCTCCCATTGATGTCCAACTTGGCCATCCTCTGCTACATATGCTGCTGGAGCTATTAGTCCCACCATGTGTGCTCTTTGTTTGGAGTTTTAGTCCCTGGGAGCTCTGAGGGTACTAGTTAGTTCATGTTGTTGTTCATCTTAAGAGGCTGCAAACCCCTTCAGCTCCTTGGGTCCTTTATCTAGCTCCTTCATTAGGGACCCTGTACTCAGTCCAATGGATGGCTGTGAGCCTCTACTTCTGTATTAGTTGGGTACTGTCAGAGCCTCTCAGAAGACAGCTATCTCAGGCTCCTGTCAGCCAGCACTTGTTGGCATCCACAGTAGAGTCTGGATTTGATGACTGAATATGGGAAGAATTCCCAGGTGGAGCAGTCTCTGGATTGTCCTTCCTTCAGTCTCTGCTCCATAGTTTGTCTTTGCAACTCCTTCCATGGGTATTTTGTTCCTCCTTTTAAGAAGGAATGAAGTATCCACATTTTGATCTTCCTTCTTCTTGAGTTTCTTGTGTTTTGTAGATTGTACTTTGTGTATTATGATCTTCTGGGCTAATATCCACTTATCAGAGAGTGCATACCATATGTGTTCTTTTGTGATTGGGTTACCTCACTCAGAATGATATTCTCCAGATCCATCCGTTTCCCTAAGAATTTCGTAAATTCATTGTTTTTAATAGCTGAGTAGTACTCCATTGTGTAGATGTACCACATTTTCTGTATCCATTCCTGTTGAGGGACATCTGGGTTGTTTCCAGTTTCTGGTTATTATAAATATTTTTACCAAATGAGATTATTGCTACACAATCAATTCTAGCTATTTCCTCCCTGTTCCTATTATGACCATTTCTTAATTCCCCAGAAAAGCAAGCTTAGAATAACCCCCTCCAGCCCCAAAGCCCAGGGAACTGGGATGATGACTCTCTATAACTTCTTCAACCTGGATATGGGTGTTGAAATATTTTTGAAGGGCTGGGGGAGGGAAAGGTAGGGGAAATGTATCTTAGTTACTTGTGGATTCATACACTGTCATACTAGTGTCTTTAAAGTCTTTAAAAGTTCTTTCTCCGAACTTTGTATATAGAATTCCCACATATTATTTGAGACAAAAGTGCCGCATATAGCGGGTCTGGAGTCACAGTATGTTGGCAGACTGGCAAGCAGATAACCATCTCTATGCCTCAGTCTCCCTAACACTGCACTACACCTCTCCCAGCTCTGCTCTCTTGTCATTTGACAATTACTTATATAATGAACTTCAGCAAAATATCAAGTAAAGAGAAAGGCTGAAAAAAGTCTTTTTCTGCTTGTTTATTGAATGCCTGAGTGCTGAAAGGAAGCTGTGTTTTAGTAGCTGATGTATTTCTACCTCTGAGTGATTTTGTTTTTGTTTTTCAGAGCCTTCTAAAACCAAAAACTTAAACAAGGAAAATTCTCAAGATACACATATTCTGCACCTGACAACCTCTGCTATACTGCAACTTTTGTTTAAAGGTAAAGAAGCCACTGTCATTTAGACATGGGAAACAGAACACTTATTTTCCCACTGTTTCTATGTACCAATACTTTCAACCTCTGGGCATTTCCAGTATACAGAGAATATTACAAGCACAGAATGTGTTCCAGTATTTTTTCTATAAATAGACAACTGTGTGGAGGGCTTTGTGGTTCTGCACAGTAGCAGAATCCTATGTACAGATTCCTCCTTATCTCTAACCCATGTAAATTGATGTGTTCCTTCACCTCTTACAACTTTAAGATTCATCATGACATTATGAAGCATGAATATTTGATAGTTCTTTGGTAATTTTTTTAAAATCACCTTTACATTTGTACAATCAACTGTGCCATCAACATCACTATAATTTTTTCTTCTGCTACTTTGTACTTAATACAGTAGAGTTTGTTAATGGATTGCTTGGATTCAGGACCTGTATGTTTTTAATCCAATCAATACTGCATGGAATATCTACATATCCATTCTAGATAATTGTTGTTAATAATTATGGAAGTTTCCTGATTATTAACACTAGACATTTTAGGAATCCAAACTACCAGCAAGATGAAATGACACTGATCAGTTGTCAATAGGACAGAAAGTGAGCTGTAGTGTCTGAGAGACTTTCTTGGATCCCAAAGTTATGATGCAGAGCTCTTTAGGCTGCAGAAATGGTTCTGTAGTTAAACAGTTACAGTGCAAGAAAGAGTTCCAGAATTTAAATCCTAAAACCTTTGTAAAATGCAGCATACTTATGACCACACAGCTGTAATTCCAAGTTGCAAAACAGAGACTGGCTTCCCAGAGCAGGCTATTGAAATTAGCCACATAGACTGGCTCCAAGCTTGATAAATAGACATCACTTCAACAAATAAGATAAAGGAGTAAAGAAAGAAGAGCCTCCACAGACACCTCAGGCACATGTCTGCACAAACACCTGCACAAAAGCACATACATATTACATTCGCATTACACACGTATATAGATATAAAAAGATAACAGAGGCAAAGTCCATTTCAAAGTCATTTGAATCTAGAGAGAGATAGTCAATCCTGAAAGCATAAAACAGGAAGCATTATCAGACTGAACAGGTTATATTTAGAAATATACATGTATATACATGTATGCCCCCAGTATCCGTGGAGGGGAAAAGCTGTGAATTTGAGAGAGCAGAGAGGTATATATGGGAGAATTTACAGGGAATAAAGAAAATGAATAAACATTGTGTTTAAATTATAATCTCAAAAATAAAATTAATAAAATATTAACAACAAAGTAGGGAAGGTGTTGTACGTCATCATTTCAGAACCTAGTACCAAACTATGGTAGCAAAAGCATTGTGGTTCTGGCAGTAGTCAGACAACATAGACCAGTTAGTAGCAGAGAGAATCCAAAATGACACTCCTACCTACGTGGTCAAGAGTACCCAGACCACTCAGATGAAAAGGCAGTCTAACACATATGATGCAGGGAAAACAATATCCTCAAACAGACAGGTGCCCAAGTCCCCCCCCACCAAAAGTAATTTCAACATAAATCAAATTCCCTATTTCTTGATGGAATGAACGCTAAACTGCAAAAATATTAGACAAAAATGAAGGGGAAACTTACAGGCTACTAGTCTTGACTTTGTATTTGGGGTTGACATAAAACACACAGTCAAAAAATAAAAACACACAAAAATTAGGCTTCGTTGCAATTTAAATTTTTTATATGTTTATTGAAAGAAACAATGGTCGTGCATTGCCCTCTGAGGTGCATGTCCTTCTTCCCTAGGAACAGGCTTTGATCATGTGTCTACTACCAGGGAGGAGTCTGTCTCATGGAACTGGCCTCAAAAGGCAATCACAAGTAGTTCTTTATATACAGAATTGTCATGCCACTATTGCACCAATGACACATCTTACCTAAACCAGACATTGTTTTGACTTACACGGAACACATATGGGTCAGGCCATTAATAAGTTTCCTTGCCAGCAACCACCATATCGTCTTCCAGTGCTATGGAAACTTACCAAGAAAGTATGAGTTTCCAGTTTGTTCCATCTTATTATTTTTGTGTCATAGAATTTAAGTATGTAGCTTTTATACCATAAGGTATTAACATTAAATCCTCCCAGGTAACCAAGAGCAGTAAGTATATCCTGTATTTTTGCCAAAACAACTTAAATGGGATATCTGTGTCACCCTGACCAATTGGCCCAAGAAACATTTCAAAGAGATGGCTGAAAAGAGTTATGGGTGCAAAGATGGGAATTAAAGAGATACGGTATTGCTATTGCAATCATGAACACATAGTAGCTATGGATAGCAGCCAGGATTGGGCCTTTCAGCTGTCCTTCAAAAATAGAGGAGTCCCAAATCAGGCCCCATTCATTTTCAGAAACTAATAACTGCTAATAGTTTTAGGAAAAAGATGTAACATTTCTTTATTGATGTAGCCACTAAGGATTGATATGTAAGGTAAGAAAGAGAAAGGAAAAGGACACCAGAAGGTAATAGGAAGGAGAATATTATAATAATAATAATAATAATAATAATAATAATAATAATAATAATGAATAATAATAAATCCTACATATTTATAAGACTTTCAAAACTAAAGAAAAATTTTATGAATAAGTGTCAGCATAATTTTATTTAATAGATAAGTTAAAAAAATAATAAAAATAAGAGAAAAATAGCAACTGAGTAAAAAGAAAAAAGTATTTATATCTGACAAGGATTCCTATCCAAAAATGCAACAATAGATCTAAATGTCAGCAAGGCTGAGAAATATTCTCACAGACATTTTCTTCTTAACAAATTTTGCAATAGCCACCTTAATATGAAGATATGATGCACATGCCTAGGCATGAGAGGAGTCAGTCCCATATTACAAAGACATAATACCCATGCCCATTATATGGCTATTATTAGCAGCCAATGGATAAACGGAGGAAGCTAAAAAGAAATGCCATCTACAAGTGTGTGCAAAAAAAACAGCCCTGTGGGTGCAGCCTGATAGTGTTTATAAAAAGATTTAAAAGGGGGGATATGTTTTATGGAGGTGTGGTGAGGTGTAGGGGAAGGGGGTGCCTCAGCGGGCCCATGCTGAGGTATCCGTTCCCCTTGAGGGACCAGCTACACAACGGTATAGTATAGAATAGAGTTTCTTCAGGGTATGAGGAGGGGACTTGAGAGGGCAATAGAGGCAGAGAAAGCGGGGGGGGGGGGAAGTAGAGGAGTAGAGGCCGGCTATGAGCATGTAAAGAGAGAGGGAGAAGGGATGAGAGGACAGAGCAGGGGCAGGCAAGCAGAGCAGGAACAAGAGAGCAATAGGGCAAAAGAGAGAGCAAGAGAGAGAGGAGGGGTCAGGCCCGCCTAGCTATTGCTAGGTAACTGTGGGGCGGAGCTTAGACAGAATGCTAACACAGCCTGTAAGAATGATTGATGTGTGATAGGTGATAAACACAGTCAACCAACCAGGCATGGTAAGACCATGCCTGAAAGTTGTCAAAAACAAGATGGTGAGATGGTATAGCTTAGGCTTGCATACAAAATGTTCAGGTTCAGTCCCCATTACTTGAAACAAATAAAAACGTAGACCAAATATAGGCAAAGTGACCAATTATGACAGGGTATCTGGGGTTAGCAGGAGTTTACATGACAAATGGGTAAAGCCACTTGTTGCCAAGCCTGACAGGAGTTAGTCCTTTGGACCCACATGGTAGAAAACATAGAACTGGATTCTGCCAGCTTTCCTCTAACACAGACAACTTGTACCAGGTTGTCAACTGAATTCTAGTGGTATTGAACAGCTTCCCTCATGTCATCCCTGCCATCTTCAGCAGAGTAGCCTCAGTCTCAGTAACCATCGTCTGCATTTTAAGTCTCTAATTATAAAGAAAATATAATGGACTCCATTTGTGTGCTGACCGGAAATGAAAAAGGATAAATGGTTGTCTACCAGAACATCTAACTTTGGATCTGAGGGAGAACAGACACACTTTGCTCAAACAAGCACCTGCTTTGGTGGATGGAGGTGTGAACATTTTATCCTTGTGCAATAAATACATTGTAGAAAATGCTTACATCTAAGTTTGGCCGGCTGACTTTGAGAAACGACTCTCTTAACAGACCAATATTCTACATTTTATTTCAGAACTCATCCCCAAGTAAAGAGATACTGAATCTGTATTTTATTGTACTTTCTTTTTAACACATTTCCAAACATATACACTATACCATTTCTTATTTATCTATTATCTCCACTCCTTTTTGCACCTTTTCACTGTGGAAATGTCAGCTTGTATTTAAAAGCAGAGACAGGCTTATGGAGAGGTTGAAGTATACCTGAAAATTGGCACTTTAGTCACTTGTGGATGTGTGTGATGTCATACTGCTATCTTTTAAGTTATTTCTCGTACATGTATATATGACATGTCTATGTGTTATTTGAGACAAAGGCGTAGGATATGGCGAGACCAGAGTCACCTTCAGTATGTTGACAGGTTGGCAAGCAGATAACCGTCTTCCCGTCTCAGCCTCCCTAATGCTGGAAATGAAATACAGGCATGTGACAAGTGTCTCATCACTCTTCTCTGTTGCCTGACTTAGATACAGGGCTTATTAGAAGAGAGTCTATTTGTGCTTGCTACCTGTCGACGTGACTGCTGAGAGATGAATGTGCTTCAGAAGTGGTTCATTTGCAGTACCATTGACTGACATT